>CAUYRH010006576.1:0-54495 GCA_963574655.1 Perodicticus potto
ACAAATGAATACAGTCCTTTCCACCAGGGGCAAGGTGCAGTTTTTATACAGTTTTATGCCTGGCAAGAGAGTGCCGCGGCACCCTAGCAGGGGAAGGAGGTCATCTGAACTCTGCTCCTTGTTTGTATGGAGGTATGGTGTGCCAGCCACTCTCATAGGGGAGGGGACTCCCCTCTGCTTGGTGATGTGCTTTGTACCTTTTATTTGTATCCTTGGGGTCGCAGGTCGCTCCAGAAGGGATGATGTGCGTTCTTCAACCTTCTCTTTTGTCTCAGTTCCAAACCGTTGGCTTTCCTGCTAAAATTCTGTCCTTTAATTCTCTTTCTGAACGGGAGCATCTGCAGAAAGCTAGCTACAGACCACCATCTTGGCTCCTCCCCTGAATAGAATAGATTATTAAGCTGTGGTATATGTGTACTATGGAATTATTATTCATCCATTAAAAAAGATGGAAACTTTACATCTTTTGTATTAACCAGGAACATGTTCTTCTTAGTAGAGCATAACAAGAATGAAGAAGCAAGAATCCAATGTACTCAATCCTAATATGAACACAGTAGATGAGCTTATACAAGGTGGGTGGTTAGGAGAATGGGGTAGCAGGAAGAGGGGAGGAAGATGGTGGTAGGGGGTCATGGTTTATGGCACATCTCTTGGGGGCAGGATACAATTACAACAGGATCTTTATCTAACAAATGTAATCAGTATAACCTAATTCTTTGTACCCTCAATGAATCCTGAACAATTAAAAAAAGAAAAAGAAAAAAAAAATCAAGACCTGTATTTGGTCTTTTGCCTTTGAACTGAGACTTACCCCATTAGCTGTCCGGGTTCTCAGACCTTTAGGCTCAAACTAAACCACACTGCCAACTTTCCTGGGTTTCCATCTTGCAGACAACAGATCATGGTTCTTCTCAGCCTTCACAATCACAAGCTAATTCTGAGGAAAAAAAAAACAAAAAACAAAAACAAAACCACTAGTGCCCAGCCACTTGATCACAACAGCAATAAGCAAATGCAATATTTTTATTCTGTTCAGTCCTGAGGATAGCATATTCACATGGTATGTTTTGGATTGGTGGTTACCAGTGTCTTTTTTTTTTTTTTTTTTGCAGTTTTTTGGCCAGGGCTGGGTTTGAACCCACCACTTCTGGCATTTGGGGCTGGTGCCCTACTCCTTTGAGCCACAGGTGCTGCCCTTACCATTGTCTTAATTAAAATCTTTTTTGCTTTCTACATACTTACCCTTAGACTATTTTCCCCCATTGTTCTGTATTTCATTCCATAAATCCATTAGTAATCCATAACTTATATTTGGATAAAGAAAATTGTGTCCTCAAAGATGTAACCATGGTATAAATAAGTTACCCTTTCTCGCTTTGATTGTACCTGTGCTTGGGTTTCTTAATTTATCAGACTATTCCTCAGGTGTAATTCTTTGACTTCTTCCTGGAAAAAAGTCTTTTTGTTTCTTGATATGCTCTAGACATCACTTTATGTCCTTGTAGAATCCATCTGCTCTCAAGTGTACCTTTGACATCACAGATCCTGCTATCAGCAGCTTGTGAATATCCAGAGCCAACCTTGCAGGCATACACTTTTTATCTTTATCTAATTCCTGTGTCACTGGGCATTCTCCTCAGTCAGGAGATGGTGTTTGAGCAGGTGCAGGTTCCTAATGTCGAGAAAGAGGAGGGAGTATTTGAGTATTTCTATTCCTCTCCCATGATGTCTTCAAGCTGAAGCTACCCATCCAGTTGCTGAATCAATTGAATCCCAAGTAGAAAGTGTTACCAGATTATCACAACTATGGATAAGTGGGGCATAAATTAGTTTTGCTGTAGCAAGCCTTATGTAAATCATGATCATTTGAATTCTTCAGGTCAGCTTGATAGCTATTTTATAGTTAATGATGCAACCTTCCCTTAACTATAGCATCAACCCTATTTGTGTAGTCTGAATAAAATTCATCTTTTTGTTTTTCTGATTTTGGTCCATTTTATAAATCTAGAATTTTTCCTTGAATAATACATTCTCCAGCCATGGTCAATTTCTCTTCCTAGGACTGGCTGCTGATAAACTAGTGTTTTTATTATTTTTTATTAAAGTATGAGATAGGACACATACAGAGTCTCCTGGGTTGATTAAAACAAGCTCATATTTCAGAATCCAGCTTTAGACCTATAAAATCATAATCTCTGAATGGAGGACTATAAACTTTGGGAGTGAAAAAAACTTTCATAATTTTTAAGTTTGAGAAAAATACCACACTACAATTCTGGAAATATGACTGTACATACAATACATCTGACACTGAAGGTTGTATTCAAATCAAGATGTAATTTTGTGAATGCAGCTTCATTGATACATAATAAGTTCATCATTACAAAAAAATAATTTAGTAATCTAATTATATTTAAGATATAATCTTGAGATTTTGTTTTTATTTTCCTTTTATCTTAATCTGACTAGTAATAATCATACATATTTATGGGATACAGAGTGATATTTCAATAATATAATATATAGTATTATATATATAATGTGTAATGATTATCAGGATAGCACATCCATCACCTTAAACATTTATGATTTCTTGGTGTTTTGAACATTCAAAATCCTTTGCAAATAATTCATTATCCTAGAAATTCTTACTGTAATACTTGGTCTATCAGTTTATTTATCTATCCTTCTTTAAATATGATTAATGAGTTTACTGTATCTCTGAACATTCTTAATTAGCTTGATGATTACCTACCTTGGAGTCCAAATCTACTGCTGGGAGTATTTCCTTAAAACAGGATCATAGATTGTTTTTCTTCCCAACCAGCTCTCTTCTGTACAACCAGCAGACTTTGTAGCCAAACCCACTTAGAATACACTATAGAATACAGATGTTCCTTGAGTTATAATGAGGTTTTTTCCCAATAAACCCATTGTAGTTAAATCAAAATAGGCTTACTACCTCTAATTTACTGACAATTGTACCTTAGCCTACAGTTGAGCAAAATCAGCAGACACAAAGCCTACTATACAAGGAATTATTTAATATCTCAGGTAATTTACTGAATACTGTCATGAAAGTGAAAAACAGAATGATTGTATAAGTACTGGAAATATAGTTTATACTGAATTTATCACTTTCACATTATCATAAAGTGGAGTAATTGTAAGCTGAACCATAGGAAGTTGGGGACTATCTATATTCTACACAAAATTATTTGGAGACAGTTTTGTCTAGAATAACAGATAAATGTTTGGAAGTATATATCATTTGTTTGGCTAAAAAGGACGGGGCCATATCAGGAAAATGAGGAACTGAAGCTTATACTGGATTTTGTAGAAAATAGTGATCCACTGGGAAATCAACCAAGAGAACCAAAAAGAGTGGATGCAGGAAGTAGGTGATGGGGCCTGGATTGAATATTATCCATAGGAAAAGAAGTGCTGCTAAGATTTGTTGAATAAATGAAGTGAAATGGCTAAACTGCATAATGGCATGGCTTGATGCCTGAGAAGCTGGTGATGCTGCGGAAAGTGTCAGCAAACTTGATATTGGAGCTGATAAAGATGAATGCAATACTAAGTCCTGTGTTGTACAGCTGAGCCCCAGTTACCATTGTCATTTCTCAACTACAAAGCATGATTGATACTACCACAGAGAACCAGAAGAGGGTGGTTATTAGATGTTGTAGGGTGGTATATTGAGGAGCAAGGACACACTACTATAATCTTTGAGCAAACATTATTTCTGGAAAGCAGCAAGATAGATAGTGGCTAGTGTGCATCCATTAGAGGAGTCGTATGAGGCATTCTCTTTCCAAAGATATATAGTTTTAGCTTCCTCACCGAATTTCATCCTCATTCCAGTAGAGAATTATAGGAAAAGAGATATCGTTAATTGTCTTGAAAACAAAATTTCAGCTTTAGGACATTTTTTTGGTTAAAAATATCCAAAAACAATTTTGGTGGCATCTAATATTGATCAGTATTTCGTTCTCACATAATTTTTTGATGTGGAAGCCATATGACAAGTTTCAGCCAATGAGGCCTAAGTGGAAATGATGTGTGTAGCATGTAGCCCAGAGCATTTAAAAACAGTGTGTCACCTCATCCTCCTCTTCCCCTTTGGTGGTAACTTTGCAGGGCACAAGTTGAATTAGCCTGGATCCTTGAGTCACTATGTGGAGAATTGATGTCTTGGAAACTTTTCTGATGCAAATTATATTTTATGTGAGTGAGAAATAGATCTTTGTTTTGTTAAGCCACTGAGATTGCAGGTTTACTTGTTATTACAGTCTTACTTCAACACATACATCCTGCCTAACATTCTAAATCTGCAAGGTTTTTACCAAACCAAACCAAACAAAAAACAAAAAACATGGCCCTAAACTCCAGGGGTAACTGAGTTTAGGAAGAGCTGGACTTAGACAATTGATTATTTTTGTTTTATATTCATCTGTGTTGACTCCATTTCTAACCAGGCTTTATCCGTAAAGTATCTCAGCCTCCTTACTCACAGTTGAACCAGTGAAAAAGGTATAATTCTCATAGTTTCCTCACTCAAAACAAATAAACACACAAATGACCCTGGAATTAAATATCATTATATTGACCTAGATCACATATTTACCTCACTATCCATGAATGTGAATTGTGATCATAGATTTAATGTGTTCTGATTGGCCTAGCCAGGTACCAAGAGGTATGTTCCATCCCTTCAGAGTCACACAATCTAACAATAAGTTAGGACAGTTTCCCAAAATAAAGTACAGGCATGGGCTATTAATGCTGAGAGGGAAAATAGTTGGTATTAGTTTACATATTTTTTAGTATAGAGACTATCTCTGTATAATTCTAGGCAACATTGTATGCCCTATGGAGAGTGTCCTTAGTTGATATTTCCTCATGGAATGATACTTTTTACTATTTAATATTGAAACTTCATAGAGCCTTCAAAAATCTCACTGTAACATTTTTCAGTGTATGTTTGCTCAGAAAAATTTATAATTTTGTCCCCAGAGAACAATATAACATTTCAAGCAAAATGATGTTTAGAAAATGTCTTGAGTTGTACTCCAAAACACAATTAGTAGAATGTCAAAATTATGATAAATGTTTTGGAAAAGTATAAAGTATTATGAATGTCAATAAAGGGAATATGTAACTTGGATGTACCTGCTGCTAAGAAAGGCATCACAGCGTCATTCTCAAGGTGAACTTTTCTCTAACACTCGGCACACATCCTGAATATCTTTCATATTGTTGCCATGTTTTTTCCAAGAATTTTACAATGTGACCCCCAACACAAGAAAATATTCATGCAAATTGTGAGGAAGTAAGCAAAACAAATGACAAAGAGATTGCAATGGAACTGAAAACATTACTGCTTAAAATGTAATTGTTCCTTTTTAACACTACATGAATTATTTGATAGTCTTATATTTATATTATTTTTTCTTGGTTTAAATTATATTTTAGAATAGAGCTTTGAAATAGATGTTTTAAATAAAATAATAGGAAATAGGCTTCATAGTATTTTATTTTTCTTGGCTTTTTTTTTCTCATAGAATATATGATTTTTAAGAGCATATTGCCATCCATAAGCAGGAGATCTCTGCATTTATAAGCTCCTGGCACTCTACTTGGATTTGTGTTAAGCCATCTTTTGAAGAGTTACCTCCTTTGCTGTTCTTCATTTTCTAGGGTAACAGAGGGCCTAGAACTTTTGCACATGGACAGGTGTCTTGTAAAAGTGAAGGCCAAATGTTAGAAAGGACGTGAAATACTGGCATCTTCTAGTATGTTCTTAGGCTACACAGCAACATAATTAAATAACCTAGAGGCTCTCATAGCTTCTGAGAATGTTTCTTAGACAACAGACTTAATGAAATTGAATTCCTTTATTTTACTTTACATACATTGATGGATTAAACCTCTTATGAGATGGCATAATACAGAGAATATGCCAAATAATTTGGTTATTGATCATTAAATTTGTGAATGAAATACAAAATGTTGGTAACACATTCTAAAGGCTAGAACATCTGAAATGATTTTCCTCCATTTACATGTGAATATAGCTATGCTTTTTATTGTAGTTTGTTACTTTATTCATTAATTAAACATATCTGCCTTGACTTTCTACTGCTTACTGGGCTTATCATGACCAAAATACTTTTGTGAAAGAAGTCTTAGCTCTTTGATAGAAACTCTTATTATTGATCTCTTTAGAGCCAAAGTTTGAAGGGATAAAAAGGATTTCATCCACCTTTTTAGAAACAGAGTTGTGGACATGGGTAATCTCTCAGCTGAAGAACACTAGATTAAATAAATGCAAATACTGTTTATATACTTGAAGTAGAGTTCAATAATTGTCTTCATTGACTACTTACTATGGTCCAGACATTGTATTAATCCCTTTATAGGCAACATATCTTGCAGTTTTCCTTCAAGAGATAGTTACTATTACAGTTTTCATTCTATAAATTAAGGGTTCGAGAAACAAAACAATTTATCCATGATTACTTACCTAGAACACGGGAGCTAGAATAGGTGCAACCAGCTCTGCCTTGAAAAATGGTTAGAATTTGCATAAATGCATAGCACCTTTGGAAAAGCATAACACACCAAGATATAGAGAACACACATGTGCAGTCAGGTGAAAAACTCAATGCTAGATGAACTAAATATAATAAAAAGTTTTCAGAAAATGTATCACAATCCATGTGCCATTTAAAGATTATGCATGTTTTCATTTTCTACTTCTGTGTAACAACTAACCCCACAATTTGGTAGCTTAGAAGAACAACCATCATTTCTTACCAGTCAAAATTCTGTAGGTGGACTGGGCTCAGCAGGTAGTTCAGCTGCACTTGGTGGTGTCAACTGCAGCAGTTGTTATCCAGAGGCTTGAATCAGTTGGAAAGTCTGTTGAAAATTCACAGGAGTTGATGCCTGTCAGATAAGAGTTCAGCTGGGCCATTGACTTTCATGACTGGTTATCCTGCTCATGGTCTCCATATGGTCTGTACTTCGCATAGAGTGGCATCTGGAATTCAATAGAAAATGTGTTAGAATAGAAGTTGCATATGTAACACACGTATACAGCATCACTTCCCACTGCATTATATTGGTCAGAGCAAACCAAAGGGCAAACCCATGTTCAAAAGGAGGGGAATAAACTCATCTTTTGCTTGAAGTTCATGTCAAAGAATGTGTGATCATTTTTCATCTGCCACAATGTATATGAGTGAAGCCAAACAGGTGTGAGGTACCAAAGAGTTGTAGGCATCATGAAAATCAGAAATCTTTCACCATTTATATACTTTAAGAAACAGTGCCTAGATCACCCAGAATATATTTTATGTTGGGTTTTCACAATTTTCCACTTGTTTGTAAGCCTTAATATAGAAGTTGAGAGACATAGACTATATGAGTAACATCTAGAAAATGTCAAAAGGTTGAATAGCCGAAAAAAATGTTTAAACACATCTTGATAGAAATGTGACGGTGAAGGAGAGGAAATGAAATTTTGTTTTTGATGAAATACAGAGGATTCTCATTTCTATTCCCATGAAATAGACTAAGAGTCCAAGAAGTGGGATATTAAGATGATCTATGAGGTGGTATCAAATATTGTTCATTCTAATTATCTAACTATGTTTTTTAACTCATTAACTATCCTTGCTTTATCTGCTCTCCCTAGGGTATAATAAAGTAACTAAAAGAGTGGAAATGTTAAATGTCTGAGATGATGGATGACCCAATTACCTTGTTTGATTAATTCACATTATATACCTGTATCCAAATGTCACACATATTCTTATATACATGTACAACTATTATGTATCCATAATAATTAAAAATAGAATATTTTTACAAGTATAATCTGTGAGGGAGAGAACATAAAATATCAGACCTTTCATTATTTATTTCATCTTTCTTTAATGTGTTATTTTATTTATATATTATAATATTCACAATATGCTTAACTAGTAAAGTACTTGTATATACTTTATAAATAAATCAATATATATTTATCAGGAAATGTATGGTCAAAAATTTGTACCGATAGCAGTGTGTGATAAGGTTGTTAGAGTTTGTAGATCATTTGTCTAAGAAATGAAAATAAGTAATACAACATAAAAATATTAAGCATATTGTTTACTTTCAGAGAAAAATTTTCTTGTGTTAGTGTATGATTAATGTTAAAGTAGAGAACTGTGCATGATGAAGATAAAAAGATCACTTTTCTTCCCTCTGGGAGAAAAGAAAGACATTGTGTTCATCACTGCTTATAGGGAAAAAGTAATAATTCTAAGGATAAATGATCCAATTTTATTGTTAGGAAAAAATTAGTGTGCTTTAACATAAATTATATTTTCCTTACCTAGAAGGTCTATGTGGCTATGTTTACATTGGGTGATTATCAGAATATTCATTGTTATATTTGAGCCTGTAGCCAACTATCCAAAAACTTTTGATTTCTAAAATTGACTTATTAAGTACTTGATTGTTTAGGTCATTATTCTTAGTCAGTTTTTTTCCTCTTCATGTAAAACTTCTTAAAAGCATGCGTTCTTTTCTCCATTAAATCTCCTTTCCCCACAGGCCATTGCAAGTTCTTTGTCATTTTCTGTGTGGGTGGTGGAGCTCTGTAGGAAATTGCTGGACCTGCTGCCAAGGCTCTTAGTTTCTTTGGGAATACAGTATTCCTTTTCATCTCATTTCTCTTCTGTGTATGGCTTCAGGAAAGTCACTTGGTATCTTTGTCCTCGGACTCCTCATTATGAAAAGCTAAGATTGAAAAAAACTATTTCTAAGCTTCTTCTTAGATCTAGCAGTGAAGGATTTGTCTCCATAGGTCTCAATTTTAATATGCACCATTTAAGAAACATTAAGCAATCGGGTATCTCCTGACTCTTACTTTATTTATACAGACCATTCTGAAAGGTTACAATGAGGCACAGAGAACCTTCATAGTGAGCCTGAGAAGTCATTGGGAAGTTTACCAAGGGGGAGACACTAGTTCTCATAGTAGCCTCTGCTGGATGTGGGTGAGGGGAAGTGCCATTGCTGATCACATTAGCAGAATCACTGACTTCTGGAAGGGAGATGCCATCATAATTTAGAATGAGAGTAGCCGCCAGTCTCCAGAGACTAAGACAGTGTCAGCTGGCCTGATGAGACATCCTCAAGCCAAAGCCACTTTGGATAAAACAACAATGACGACAACCTGTGTCTTTTGGAATGGACTTGCATTAGTATCCACATCATGCCAGCCATGATTGAGAGAAGCTCACAGGAAGTGGGGCCTTGGCATGAATGTGGGGACAAGATCCTAACAGGCAGCTTCTGGGACTATCAATCAACTCTACCCTCCATAGCAAAAGATCTGAGCAGCATGCTTTCAAGGCGGCTACCATATCCTCCCTTTAGGAATTAAACTTGGCTAGAATAATACAGAATGTGCTCCTTTGTGATAAGGACTCTGGATAATAGAGACTTCTTAGCTCTGTGGGGGAAGATAAGGTAATAATGAACACTTCTCAAAAAATTTATAAGTAGCCCCGTGCTGTGCATTCCACATGCACTATCTCATTTATATCGCGTAATTGTGCAATGAGGCAGCCATCATTATTTTGAATACTTATTTTGCAAATGAGAAAATTAACTTATAGAGATGATTCTTACTCAAGGCTCAACATATTGTAAACAGCATACTTCTTAACCACTGTTACAAATAAAAGCTTTTTGAGAACCAATAGATTCCATTTCCACCTAGGAGTGATGAATGTCATTGAGAATTTATTATAAGTGAATTTAACCTATTTGGGATTATGAGGCAACCACAATTTTATGACCTTAACTAGAACCATTATTTTGTATTGTAGCTTTGTCCTGGTAGCTTTAGATTTTATGTTTTACTTCAGGATCATCATATTCTAGTTCTTTCTCACTGAAATATACCCTCTTATGTTTCCCTCATTATTTCTAGAAAGTACACACATGAGGTTTTCAATGGATGCCTCTGCTTACACTGCTCTAATGCAACTGGCACATCATTTTCCTAAAATTGCCTTAGAAATAGCTCAACATTATAATGGATTTTAAGCTCCTTAAGAGCTGGGACTTTGTCTTATGCAGAATAACATTTAAGGAAAACCTTTATCCAGGGTATGAGCTTAAGCAATAGTTCCTTTAAAAAGAAAGAAAGAAAAAAGGAGGAACAAAGGAAGGAAGGAAGGAAGATCAAGAACTCTTTTCCCAGATTCTTTAATAAAAGTGGCCAATCTTTACTGAATATTTGTGATGTAATAGGCCCTTTCAAACTCTCAATATGCACATGTTAATTCGTTTAATTCTTATAAAAGCCTGGGAGTTTAATAGTTGTCATCTTATTGTAGACACATAGCTAAGACACAGGAAGGTGAATAATTTTCTCAAGATCATACAGTCAGCATGTGTTAGAGTCAGGATTTGAACCCAGATCATCTGCCTCCAGTATCCATTCACTACCTGATATAGGCTCTCTACTTAGAAATGACTGATTATTTAGGAAGCAGGGCATTATAATAAATAGTAATTATTTATTCAGCAGGTCTGGTGTAGTAACTAATAGTGAGGTGAAAGAGTTGGTCAGACTTGTTATTGTCCCATTGTGATGACTGTACAACGATTTCACTTTGAAAAACATGTATTCATTTATTTTCCCTTCTTTTGTTGATAGGAAATGTAAAAGGGATAACCAAAAGGTGAAAGGTGATGAAACAGATACACTTAATACTGACCCAGCTTTGTCCAGGCTGAAAGGATATTGGTCAAGGGCTAATTCTTTATTTCAAACAAGAGTAAACATCATAGCTTCTTCCTTCAGGAATTCAAACACTGCCTTGGGTCAAAGAAGAAAGTTTGTGCCCATGAGGGTGGGGAGCTGGGACTTTTCATTAAAAATCAATTTGTTTCAAATTTAATAGAAGAAATCCCTGACTACTTTGAATAATGAAGCTCAGTCATTGTCTTCAGTAGGAGTGAATATGGACCTACCTTTGCTGTAAATAATTTTTTATTGGAATATAGCCATACTTATTCATTTACATATTGTCTATGGCTATTTTTGCACAATACTGAGAGAGTTGAGTGGTTGTGACAGACATTATGGCCCACAAAGCCTAAATGTGACCTTTACTGAAGGTGTTTGCTAGTCTTGAGCTTATTCCATGGCTGTGGAGCCAGATATCCAATGTCAGAATCCTAGCTCTGACACGTACTAGCTGTGCGACATTAAACATGATGTTTACCCTCTCAGAATCAGAGTTTCTTTTATAAAGTGGGATGAGACTAATATTCACATTTCTCCAAATTAAGTTATATAGTACATCATAATCCTTTAATATGATGGATGATGTACAGTGAACACTTAGCAAATGTAAAGCTGTGATAATTTTTTTTTAAGCTGTGATAATTTTTATTGTCATTATTTTTAACTCACAATCAGTAAGCTGCAAATTATTTCTTTGATTAACCAAATCCATGATCCCTATAGTTTAGGTAGAAAATGAAGTTAGTTGCCTTTTGAATTAGACTTTATATCAGGGCTGAATAAAAGTACTAATATTTATTCAGCCATTTATAACCTACCAACCCATTGCTGTCCTTGATTGTCACTTATCTTTCTTTTCACAGGGATAAACCAGAATGCAAATTTCCTAACCGGCATAAATTGTTTTTCAGTGTGTTTGTAAGCTTCTTGCAGTTATTCACTTCCTTGAAATGAATAAATAGATTGACCTGTTATCATAATCTTGGCCATGGTGATTTTCTATGATTTCCTCTTATCTATAAAAGAGTGACATGTATGTACAGTATAAGATGAAAAGGTAAGGAGAGCTGTGAGAGATGTTTGACCTGATGAACCAACAAGTGGAATGAAATTCAACCCCTGTAGTCCTTTGGGAGGTCAAAGAGCAAGATGCAGACACAGTGGTTCTGTTTAGCTGTCCTGGCTTTCAGCGGAGCTGCTAATGGAATAATAATAGCTCCTGACACAAAGCAGAAGGTGTCCTATTTTTAGACAAGGGGAATTGTGTGCCAGGGATGATACAGATGCATTCTTATCTGAGTGAAAACTGAAAAATGCCTCTACTTTATCCTAACACTCTGTTGCCATATATAAGATAATGTACTCCTCGAGACGATGAATACAGAAAGAGAGCCCTAACAATAATATTACGGTTTATCAAGAATTTACTACGTACCTGGCATTTCGCAAAGTATAGCAGTTCGTAATACCAATCTCATGAGGAAATATTAGTGTCATTCCTATTTTACAGACAATAGTGGAACTTAGAAGAGTCAAATAACTTTTTTGGTGTGAATAGCGGTGGTAGGTTTCAGTCCATTTCTGGCAGACTTCAAATTCCAAGTGCTGTTGAAATGGAAGAATGGGATATAATTAAATTCTAAGTTCTCTAATCAAATTAGATAAATTATTTACTAGCCTTTCATTATTGTCAAGGTACATTGCTCTCTAGTCCATGGATGAATAAAGCAGTCAGTTCAGAATATGATCATGTTTCATGTCAGTGGAAGAGTTCAGCCAATGAGATTTGGAATCTAAAGCTGGGCTTTTGAGTGAATGGTAGAGAGAGTTAAGACATGACATGATGAAGAAATTGGACTAGACAGTGGTTGTAGGCCAGAGTTACCTTCAGGGAGGGCTGATGAATCGAACACAGAAATGGGCTGTGCAAGAGTGGACACTACTGGGTTAGAGATGGCAGCCAGAAGGGAGTCAGGTAGCTGCGTATGTTTGGTGTCAGGTGTACTACTGGAAGATTTTAATAAAAGATTGACAAATCTCTATATAATGGGACTGGAGTCACAGACATTTTGTCAGAATAAAAGAGGACAGAGGGCAATAGATGTGATCTCACCTAATGTAGACAATGTGAGGGCATTCAGCACACACTCTGGGTAAAGGGCTCAACTACACCTTGAACTTTACCTTAGAATTGAAAACAATTTAACCTAAAAATTTGTGCCCTTACATTTTAAAATCGAAATTTTAAAAAATGCAATAAAAGGAAGAGTAACTAAAATCTTAGTTATTAGAACAGAAACACAACTATTCAGAGAAGATTATACGTGTAATAAAAGGAAGTAGGAAATTAATATTTTAAAATAAAATATTTCAATAATTGTGTGTTAACCATCTATTGTGTGCCAGGAACTGGACTAAAGAATTAGGCTATATTTCTAAAATTTTGCCTGACTATAGTTAGACAGTCCTGGTTGCAAAATCTGGGGAGGAACATCAGTGAATATGGTGAGTGTGGGAACAAAGATTAAAGCTGCCGATATGTTTTTACTTGGTAGTTACAAATGGTGTGTGGTTAGGCTCTGTAAAATGCATATCTAAACTGAAGCAGAGACTGATGGGACCTGATGGTGTGCAAGTCTTAGAGCTATACCTAGCATTCATTCATCATTTACTCTTCTACTCCTCTCTTTCAGAAAAATTGCTGAATCCCCGTGTATAGCAGGTATGAAGCTGAGGGCTGCCAACACAAGCACAGATAATATTTTTTCCTATCTCTGAGGAGCTTAGAGTACACAGTAGAGGTTATCAGACCTTAGTGCACATAAGAATGAGCTAACATACAACTTAACTATTCAGGTGCATGTAGCCACTCAGAGATCCAGATTTAGTAGGTCAAAATAAATGGGCTGCGAATGTGCATATTTTTCAAGCACCACAGGAGAGGCAGATCAGTCTAATCAGAGACCAATAATGGAGAACTCTGATTTAGATACATATAAGACTTGGATAAGATCTTTTGTGTGTAAACTTTTAAGATTTCAGTGTAAAAGAGGGACAATCTCACATTTTAATTACATTGAAATAAAATATATTCCTTAGGGAGAAATCAAGTGGTTTTTGAATGTGTGTAACTAAGCCTAGATACTCACTGGCCTGAATTCTTTATAGGAGGTCGACTCCCATGTATGTCTTTTAAAACCGTTCCAACACGAACACCTGTGTTTTTGTGACATCAAGTTTTAACTCACCTTAAATGTTATAATTCTGTAAAAAGTAGTATTTTTTTTCAGTAAAAATACCAATTCTATGAATTTCAGTCATTTTATTTTTTGTTTTGGTTGATAGTTCTGAATTGATTTTGGTTCTCTCTCTCCCTCTTTCCCCACCCTTCCTTCCTTTTTTCCTTCTAATTCTTCTCTTGAGTTACTTACCATTTTCTTACTACTACTGATTAAGATATTCCTTCCGAGAAATTTGTTGCCAAGATTGATAGTGAATAATAGAACTTAAATGTAACGTGCTTTTGAAAAATATAAGAAGCAACGCAAACTAAAGCATTGTTTTAAGCTTTGCTCAGGACCTCCTTTAATTATGTCAGTATCCCTGGCAAGAAAATAAAACTGATATTATCATGTTTATATTGTAGGTGAGTTAGAAGTAGATGAAAGCTGATAAATTTCACATGGTATTGTCATTATCTATGGTGCGTAATACACCACCAACCTGCACCCTAAATCTCGGTGGGTTAAAAAACATTTTTTCCCTCATGATTCCATGGATTGATGGCCTGGTTTTCCTGCGGGTTTCACCTGAGCTGACTCAGGCAGCATCACCGGGTGGATGAGAAGGGGTGAATGCAATGGCCCACATGACCAATCTCTCTCTCCCCCTTTGTTCTTTTAGTCCTGGTCTTCTCCACAACATGGTGGTTTCAGATTTTGAGAGAGGAAAGAAACTGCAATGCCTCTGGTGGCCTTGGCTTGGAAGTCACATAATGTCACTTCTTTCCTATTTGATTGGTCAAAGCTAGTTACAGGCCAGCCCAGGGGTAAGAGATGAAAAGGTAGATCTCACATCTCCATGAGAGAAATGGAAAAGTCATATTATAAAGAGGCTTGCATAATAGGATGAAAAAATATGGCTATGTTTCGTGATTTATGACAATTTACTGGTAAACTTGGTAAATTTATGATTTCTTGGCCACAAATTATTTGCATTTCTTCCACATGCAAAACATATTCAACTCTACTGCAGAACCCATACAGGTGTCATTCCAATTGCAGCATCAGCTTACCTGGCCCGTATAATCAGGTTCAGGTTCTTCTCTTCTAGGGAAAGAACATGTTCTTAGATTAGAGTTGATTTCTGCTCCCCTACCACCTGCCCTCTGCTGCAGAGTAACTTTTTGTCCTTTGTTTTCTTCTGCTCTTAGTTCTGAGCTGTGGGCTTCTATCTATGCCTGAAAAATATAATTAGTTTCCCATGTGTGCAGTTTTTTATCATACTTTCTTCTTGTCGAAATTTGGGGAACTAGTGGCCTGTGAAGTCTGCTTTTTATAAGTCCAAGATAGTACATCTCACATAAAAATTTGATGGGTTGAGTTTCTTATTAATCTAATTGAGGTCAACTCTATGCCCCCAAAGCCATATACATAATTCCTTGGGCTCTAGACACAAGGTGAAAATAGCTATCTTGAATTTTTCTTGTGAGTATTAAATGAAGAATATATGCATAAAAGACATGGTAAGTGTCTGGTACAAATAGTACCACTCTCTCATCATCATCAACACCATTGTCATTAACAAAACAACAACAGTGATAATAATAAGAGAGAAACTTAGGCTTAGGAAGAAAGATAGAAAAAAATTCTTAAAAATTGGTTTAAGATAAGGACTTTAGTTAAAAAGTAGAAAAAAAGTGCATTTTTTAGGACAGGGATATTGAGTACCAATGGAAAGAAAGTAAAAATGAATTAGGGATAAATTACCCTAGTTACTGAATTGGGCTCCTTGAATTCTCTTGGCTAAAGACTTGCTGTATTATGTCAAGGCTGGTGCTCAAAGGGACCTGTAGTGGTGAGCAACAGAGGAAGAACTCAAAAGGAAGAAGCCAAGTGATGGAAGAATGCATGGGGGAGGGTCAAAATATTATGCAATGGAGAAAGCTTTCTGTTGGTCAGTCCTGTTTGTGGATTATAAGTTATTCCTCCGGCATGCTGGTACATTTTATAAGTACCTCAGTTATTGAGTAAAATGATAGATCCTTCCGATTTCTCTTTTTACTTTCCTTCATTAAACTATAAAAAAGAGGTATCCTGGTTCAGAGGATAAACAACCTGCCAGCCTCTATTTGTTTTTGATTCTTACCTGAAGGAAGAGATTTAATCCCCAAAGCACTCCTGGGCTCGGAGACTCAGTCTGTCAACCCTTGCCAGATGTGCAAATTCTATCATAAAGGCAAATGTACCAGAAGAAAATGCCTTCTACAAAGGAATTAGAGGAGTGGTTATTATTGTTGTAATTGTCTGTTGAAGGAAATGTAGTGGGTTTCCATTTCAGGGTCACCATCAAGTCCATTTCTAAGCCGTTATAGTCCGGATTACAAAATTCTGACTCCTCGGCAGTTATCTCATCTTAAATATGGTCTCAGAACTTGTTATTTTACAAACACAGTTATAATTATACCTCTCATTATGAGACTGAATTATTTTTTCACAAAAATCAAACAAAGAAATTATTCCCAAAGATAAAAACCAAAAAATTAATTCCTCCTATAAATATACTTTGATATAACTCTCTGTCAAATATGAAAGCGTTTTCCCAATGGGAATTCTTTCCTGTTGATTTTTACAGTTATCATGAGTTCTGCTGTGCTAACAAGTAGTTTGTGGACATATCTTTAATATCTAAAGAGAACTCAAATTAATCCACATGAAAAAGTCAACAATCCCATATATCAATGGGCAAGAGAGATGAATAGAACCTTCTCTAAAGAAGACAGATGAATGGCTAACAAACATATGAAAAAATGCTCATTGTCGCTAATTATTAGAGAAATGCAAATCAAAACCACCCTGAGATAGCATCTAACCCCAGCAAGAATGGCCCACATCACAAAATCTCAAAGCTGCAGATACTGGTGTAGATGTGGAGAGAAGGGAGCACTTTTACACTGCTGATGAGACTGCAAAGTAATACAACCTTTTTGGAAGGAAGTATGGAGAAACCTCAAAGAACTCAAATTTGACCTCCCATTTGATCCTGCAATCCCATTGCTGGTCATCTAGCCAGAAGGAAAAAAAAAATTCTTTTACCATAAGGACACTTGCACTAGACTGTTTATCGCAGCTCAATTTACAATCGCCAAAATGTGGAAACAGCCCAAATGCCCACCAACCCAGGAATGGATTAAGAAGCTGTGGTATATGTATACCATGGAATACTATTTGGCCATTAAAAAAGATGGAGACTTTACAGCCTTTGTATTAACCTGGATGGAAGTGGAACACATTATTCTTAGTAAACCATCGCAAGAATGGAGAAGCAAGAATCCTATGCACTCAATGCTAATAGGAGAACAATTAATGACCTAGTACATGGTGCGGGGTGAGGGAAGGGGAGAGCAGTGACAAGGAAGGAGGGATGGGGTGAGGGAAGGAAAGAACAGAGAGAGGGAAGGAGGGAGGGAGGTGGGGGGTCATGATGTGTAACACACCTTTTTGGGGCAGGACACAATTATAAGAGGAACTTGTCCTAACAAATGCAATCAATGTAATTTGGTTCTTTGTACCCTCAATGAATCCCCAACAATAAAAAAAAAAATGTAAAATGTGTGTTTTTGGTATTTCTCCCATTTCCTACGAACTTCTCTATACTTTGTTTTCTTGTCACTTACATGATTCATTATAATTTGGGGGGTTATTTATTTATCATCTTCTCCTGATCACTACTACTGCCCTTGCTATAACTGGTTGAAGATAAGGGAAGTTTCCCCCCAGTATCTTCCAAAACCTAAAGTCTAAGCTTTCCTTTAATGATCTTATTCACTTTGATGGAGATATTATTATTAGTCATATGTCAGGCACATGACTGTTGAGTGCTTTATGCATAAATATTATTTAATTGTTATAACAAAAATTTAAAGTAACTATTATACCTCCACTTCCTCACAAACGAAACAAAACAAAACAAAACAAAAAAACCCTAGAGCTCAGAGTAGCTAGTTTGCTTTGTTCTCAAAATATCACCAGTGCGGAGAAATGCATCCACCAGACAGTAGGTTCTCAATAAACATTTGCTGAAAGAATATGTGAATAAGGTGGAAAGTATAAAGTCATTTTTAGCTCCTGAGCTTATATAAAGAAGAGATTAATGGAAAGGGGAAAGTGCTATTTATAAACATAGCCACATTTTAAAAGCAATAAGCTCTAATGTTGAAAAGTTCCCTTTGCTCAGCTGAGTGTCTTGATACATTATTTGCTACTTATTGTGTGGGCCCTTCACTATAACCATCAAACCTTCCTGGAAAGGAGAACAGAAAGGCTAGGTGAGAGCTGTGCTAGCCTCAGACCAGGGAGACAATGTAATAACAAACTCAAGAAATCAGTTGCAAAAGGAAATTTCAGAACGTGAGCACCCTAGAAATCTGTATTGCCTCTAAGGGATACTCCAAGAAAACATGTGATTTAAATATAAATGAAGTGGAAGACTTTAGCTAAAATTAGTGTTATACATACCTGGCACAAAACAAGCATCCTCCTCTTTCAAAAACAAGAGACAACCACATATAAATTGAGTATTCAGAATCATTTAAAGGAGAAATGTGTTTTTTAAAATTAAAATTTAAAGGCAGTGCCTGTGGCTCAAAGGAGGTGGGTGCCGGCCCCATATGCCAGAGCTGGTGGGTTCAAACCCAGCCCTGGCCAAAAACTGCAAAAAAATTAAAAAATGAAAAAATAAAATTAGATTAAATTAAAATTTTAAAAAACTTAAAATTTAAATTAAAGGAACTTAAATTGCACGTATGTAAATGTTAAGACGACTTGAATTCTTCTTCCATTCAGGAAGCTATAACAAAATACTGTTAACTGGTTGGCTTATAAACACCAGAAATTTATTTCTTACCAATTTGGAGTCTTGGAAGTCCAAGATCAAGGCGCTGGCATATTGGGTATCTGGTGAAGGCCTGCATTCTGCCTCACAGATGGCACTAAATTCTAGGTCTAAGTGTGGATTGGGACAAAGTTAAAATAAGACAAAAGTAGCAACAATACTTTATAGAAGCCAACAGCCTGTGATGTCAATGCTTTTAGGGAGGATGCTGAGTGACGAAGCAGCTGGACATCCCCCAGCCAACCATCACTGTCATCCCTGGTTACCAGTCACTTGGATTTACAATTTGCCATGTGCCTGGAATATTTTAAGGATCAATAAATGGTAGCAATTTTTAGTTATATAATTTCTCTGCCTTATGAACTCCTCCTCAACCTCTAAAGTCTATTATGAAGATTCTTTTTTTTCTGAAACATTCTCAACTTCTGCTTCTCTCTTTCTGGGAGGAATAATTTCTCCCTTATGTTGTAACCTGCAGTGTCTGCTACACACCTCTCTTTTAGCTCTGAATGATGTCTATGTTGAGTATTATTCGTTTTCTACGTTGGGCTGAGTAATCTTTGAATGCCAGGCATACACTTTATTCATCTATGCCATGAGCTTGCCACAATGTATGCAGGTAGTTAATAAATAAGAGGAAAAAAGACACAATGAATAAATTAGTGAATGAAATAATGCAGGGCAGGTGGGGGGCTGGGTAATGTACAAGTCCTGCACATTACTGTGAACTCGAGTTTAATAATGAAGAAAAGTGAAGCTGTATGTGTGACTCGCATCTATAATCCTTTGAGCTCTGGGTCTGAAACAAACCAGGGCAACAAAGAGAGGCCTTAAAAAAAAGGTGATGAGATGTATTAAAATGGTCATACTTATAGCTAAAATTTATTGTGTGCTTACCACGTTCCACATCTGATAAGCACTTCATATGAATTATCATCGTTCTTACAGTGGCTGTCCAAAGTAGGTGATATTAGCCACATTTCACATTCAACTTGGTAGCAACCATGAAACCATGAAAGGTATTTATTATTATCTCCATTTTGCAGGTAAGTGGAGCCCTACAGGGATCACAGTCTTTCCCAAAGTCACATAGCTATTCATTAGTAGAGGTAGCATTTTAACTCAAGTCAAACCAGCTACAAAGGTATAGTTAATTATAAATTTAGGACCATGACCTAGCGTCTTTAGCAACAAGTCTAGTATTTCATTTTTAACTCTCATCCTCATATTTGTATCTCAAAAATCTTACCAAAGAACTGAATCTCAAAGATTATCATGTATACACAGATTAGGCTTTCCATATACATTGTGGAATTGAGAGAAAAGTAGACACCTATCTTGTTCATTATCTCTTTCAACGTTTTGCTAATGTGTTTGTAACTCCCAGCATCCCGGAAAGTCATGTTTCCCAAAGTAGGTTCTGTGGGCTGTTAATAGGTCTTTTGTGTTCAAGTACTTCAAGAAGTGTTTGGTTAAATACGGTTTGATTTATTTTTTGAGAATCTTGTTCAGGACTCCTTTGATACACTGATGTATGTGTAAATCTACAACAAGTCATTAGTATATGGAGGAATTTGAAATTGAGATCAAGACATCATCCCTTTCCTTTTTCCCCCTAAGTATCATAAAAGAGTTTTATTTCATTGTATGTACTTTTGAAAAGGGTTTTCCTGTTAAGGCACTGTGCCTCTGGAAATCACCATCAACAATCTCAACATATTAGCTGGGATGTTTTGCAAACACACCTATGAACTTTCATAAACAGACTCTGGCAGAAGTGGGCTATTTTCTGCAAGCAGTTTTGCCTAAGTAGAAATCAAACTGCTTAAGAACCAGTAGATCCTCATCTGAATTCTGCTCCTGAGAGGCTATATAAACGTGTTAAAGTTAGTTTTCCTCTACAAAGTTCAGTTTCCTCTTCAATAAAGTGGCTGTAGCAAAAAATAACTCATGTGAATGTTGAGGCTAAATGATAACAACTATAATCAAGCTATTAAAAGAGCAACATTTATTTTGTTCCTACTACTCAGAGGCACAAGGTGAGTTGCTTCATATGGTATCTTTTTTATGCTTTGCTGGCAGTCATGAGAAAGGGCTATTATCCTTCTTTTGTAGAAGAGGAGACTGCACCTTACTGTTACATAGATTTCTCAAGATCATATAGGAACCTGCTTTAAAATCCAATCCATTTGATGCTTTTACCTGTGGGTCACTAACTTCAAATTCCAAATGAAATTATTACTATGATCACTAATATTAATGAGGATAGCAATTTTTTTTGATACTTTCTATGTTCCAGGCATTATTCTAAAAAGATTGTGTTTTATTTAATCATTGTAATAACTTTATTGATGCAATTTTTAAAATTTTTTATGCTATGCAATTACAGCTTCTTATTATTATTGCTTAAATAATGCATACATCCTTTATGTATTATTTTCTTAATTATATTTTCTTCTTTTTCCCCCCAAAATTGTATTTAAACAATGTTATAGAATATTAAAGTTGAATGCAATGTTAGAGGTTACTGAATCTTATTACTTTTCTTGAAACTGCCCTTTAATTTTCTAAACCACTATGGGCCTGCATAGGTGATACTTGGACTGATTGTTTGTGATTCTAACTTTTACCTTGGATAAACTCTTTCAGAAGCATAGCTCTCAAGGACATTTATTTCAAAAGATACATGGATCAACAAATAGTTATTAGATATTACTAACAACACTAGAAAGTAAGTTTAATCTGAAATAAGATAGGCCCCCTTTTCTTGCTTTTTTACCTAGGAGTAAATTGAACAGGTCTCACCACTCTCGGTAGGCCAGTCTTGAACACAAAAGACCCAGTTATAAAATTCAGGGGTAGGTTTTTGGCATAATGGAGAGGACACAGTATCAGGGAGATTGGATTTTAAGCTATGTTCTGACAATGGCTTATTCTGTGAACTTGTCTTTAAGGAAGCAGTTATTCGTCAGGCCATATGTATTTAGTGAGCAACTACCAAGTGGCCGGAATCATTCCACTCAGTGATGATAAAAGGAGCAGAAATTGAAATAGCCCCTTGTCCTCTGCGAGTTGGTCTTGTGAAGCTGCTTTGAGCCACACAGCTCCTATAGGGATGTGTCTGTCATACGGCAGAAGCTCAAGACACTGTTTTTTTCTTGGTACAATTTCTGGGGACTGCCACTTCACTTTTCTAATTGTCATCTAATTGTCCATCTAGGAAATGGAAATGACATCATAGGGGTAGGAGCATAATGGAGAGGATGATATCCAAGATTTCTTCTCATTCCAAACCATTAGCTTCATTAATTCCAGGAAAATAAGTGGACACAAAGGCAACATTTAATATGCTTGGGGTAGGTGTAGTTCAGCAACAGACAGGCAAGAGGTCACTCTTTTTGTTTATTGTTCTCTTCATTGTTATATCCCAATACCACGCATTATATATTCAAGCAATATGCAGTCCAGCTTACTAACTTACCTTGTGAGAAGTCTAGACTTCGAGACTTGACTACAAAGTGAAATTTCCCTAAAAAAATTTCTGTGGACCTAATTTACTTTTCCCTGCCCCTTCAGGTATCCTGCACTCCAGCTGTGCTCAGACTTTATCAGAAGGAAGCTGAATTTCGTTCTCTGCCAATAAGCAATCTCATTTAAAAAGCATTTTATTTCTTGGTGATGAGTTTTATACATAAACCCTAAGAAGTTTTCCGTATCTGGCTGTAATGGAAGTACAGCTCAGAGTTGGTATGAAAAATGTATCTCTTTTCTTACATATAATCAGAATTCAAGTGTTGTCATCTGGATCAAGGCAAAGGAGCTACTGCTTAGTACAGTACATTCTGTTATATACAATTTTAAATAATTAGGTTTTAAGTGGTTGAATATATTTTGTTTCCTATGTTTCCTGACATATTTGAAGGTACTGGTTATCTACCATTTCTCAGAGAAAATTTCAGGCAGATTTAAATTCTGGTGGCAGAATTTTCTCCCTTGAAAACTAGTCATTCAACTTC
Source organism: Perodicticus potto (assembly GCA_963574655.1). Classification (NCBI taxonomy): domain Eukaryota; kingdom Metazoa; phylum Chordata; class Mammalia; order Primates; family Lorisidae; genus Perodicticus; species Perodicticus potto. Next base: position 22,954 of record CAUYRH010006576.1, read on the forward strand.
TATAAATGGAGAGAATTTTCTGAATTTTTTGGTTAATGAATCTCCATTTATTAATTTCTAGATCTGAAAGTCTTTGCTCATATCACTTTTGGAATGTTGAAGCAATGATGCTTTAAATGTTGTGTCTAAAGAATAGAAACAGCAATAGGCTTAGCATCTTATATTGGAGTATCTCAAGTTTTTAACTCTGAATGACTTTTATAAGAACCCAGTGGAATACTCAAATATTATTCCCATTTCTCAGATGTTTTTAAAGTTATAAACTAAAGAGTGAATAGAAATAGAATTCAATTTCTACAGTTTCTTACCACAGTTTACAATTAGTATTTAATATCTCTCGAAATCATAAGCTTCTCAAAGCCAAGATCCTTCTTATGCCTTTATATCCATGGAAACTAGTGCATTGATTGGTATATTGTTGTTGCTCAAATGTATGTTGAATCTCATCCTAACACATGAATAATTGTAACTTGGTTGAATAGTTTGATTTGACTTGAACAGATAGAGGAATGTTTGAAAAATAGGAACAGAGAAGTTTGAGGCAACAGAATTGTGTTATCTAGAACATTGTTCTAATAGCTCATTTATCAATTGACTCTGGGATCTGTGCCCATCTTCATTAATTTATTTACTCTTTTATTTGTTCATTTATTAATTCATCTATAATGTATTTATTTGGTGCCTCTTATTTGACATATACCTTCTTAGAGCTTCAATAAGTTCCTGCTTTTACTGTTCTGCTTAGACTTTTTTTTCATTGATATTCTGGGTTATTATTTTAGCCTGTACCTGAACTTTGAATGATAAGTGAATTTTAGAACTTCTCATGCTTCTTTATTTCTTGCTGTAAAATAGAAATTATGATTCATGCACTTGTTCTTTAGGGTGAGAGATGACTAAGGAGCAATTATTTTGAGATAAATGTTTTGATGACAGACAAGTGGAAAGCAGAATGAGTTTATGATAGATAACCTCATTTCTAAGAGAAGGAAATGATTTGTGGAGCTGAGTGATCCAGATTGGCCCTCTGCCTGTGTCAAGGTCCCAAGACTATTCCTTTTTCTTTCTTTTATCTTTTCCTTAAGATACACCATTTATGTTTCTTCACAGTGGACTGTAACTCTTCTCAAATTGCTTTCTCCCTAACACTTATTTACTGGTCTCTCCAACTCCAGTCTGTCCTTGCTCTGCCTAATAGTATAGAGCCAGAACCTGACTCTATACCTGTTTGGGATCATTCCATTGCTCCCATTGTCCACACCTATTTAGTCAGACATTCAATATCTTCTACTCTCAGGACACCTTGCTTTAGAAAAATTACTTCCAATGACTTTCTTTGCATTTATCTCAAGTTAAACTGATCACCTATCATTCCATGTTCTATATCTTCTAGGGAGAGGGTTCTGTGTCTTTGTTCATCCTAAGCATGTGCTTAGAATGCTCCACTTTCTCTGAATACAAATTCTACCTGATCTCAAAGACTCAGCTAATATTTTATTCTTGATCTCTCAAACTAGAAATACTTTCTCTCTCTCTCTCTCTTTGAACTCTAAATTCTAAAGCACTTTATCTACAACTGTCTTAGGACATTTATACATTTTGGTAAACCATGATTCACATGAAATATGATAAAATTCTAATCAGTCATACAAGCTTATTTCAATGTCTAGACTGAATTTTCTTTTATGGTGAGGTAAATGTCTGATTTGTTGTTAAATATATTATATTTACAGTTTACATCAGGGGTAGGCATTATTATTTGTTCAATTAATAAATGAAATATCAAGTAAATGAATGAATATGATGTCTATAGAGAGATATCTACATGCTCTCTTTCTGACTCATCATCTTTAATGCTACAGTCAGTATATAGCATAGAACTACTTTTAATGAAATGGATCAGTTTGGCATACCCAACTATTCAAATCCAGCTAAGAATCAGAAATTAAGCGAAAAATTCCTCTGAGCAGTAAGGAAAAATTTGCTATCACAAAGCTTATTTAAGTTGGTGCATACCCTCAAGGTAGCTGGAGCTTATTTGGTTAGTATTAGATGTTAACTTGGGTTACTGCTTTAATGAGCTTAGTTATTTAGTTGCCATAGAAACTAATAGCAATGAGAGGGGTCCATGAGGGAGAAGGCAGAATGAAAGCAAATAGTGTGACATATCTTATTAGCCTGGAGATCATTGCTGTTGTGCTGTTACAGCTCTGGGAAATAATTCATTAATTTTTTTTAATCAAATACAGTTTACTGGGGATTTGAATTTTGCAAATATTTCCATCAAAATTGGCTCCAAAAAGTTAAGTTTGTTATTAAGGTAGTCAGCCTCAGTTATACGGTTACCTGGACATGACAATTATAAGGATATCTTCCTGTAAAACATTTGGTCATCTTTGAATTACTTTAATATAAAAATAATGAATGGTAAATTATTATTTCCAATTTAATAAAGTAGAAAGGGAGGCTCAGGGATGGTATATAACTTGGTTAAAAATTCATAAACTAGTAAGTTATTTAGCCAAGGTTCCAGTATGCAAATTCTATATTTCAAATTCTTTCTATTTAGTCTGTGTTATAATGCTACTTATAGTCAATATTTCATCCTTTATTGGAATTGAAAAAATGATGTAATTCTCCTGTGGGTCAATGCATTTGCAAAGTGACAAGTTGACTGAATACTATGTAGTATGATCATTTCAAAGGCCACTTAAATCTTAGTGCACTTAACGAAGTCACCTGCCATTGTCTAGAGCTGTATCCGGAAAGTTGTCTTCAAGTCCCTGAGTTGCTATTAATTTCAAATGTCCATTTCATGCTGTGGGTGTTATCCAACTTCTAGTATGTGTATCTCTTCGCCTAAGGGCTAGCTCCAGAAAGTGGCTCTGTTATGAACAGAAATGCTGGGTAATTAGCACCCTCACTTAGTTACTCAAGCACGTTGAGAGTATAAACTTACTAGGTCGCTCAATCTTTAAATAATATGTCACTATTTCCTGGGATTCCCTACTGAATTAGGCCTCAGTCGCCTGGTATTTACAGCCTTCCCTCCTTGTATTACTTTCTAGGTTCCCTGAAGATTGTTTCTCACCTTCCACACAAAACTCTTGCATGTGAAACTTTCTCTTAGTCTACTTTTAGGGGAACCCATGTGCAGATAAACATACCTGGAAGAATTATTCTGCTTACATTGTCTTTTTTTTTAAATTTTAGAACATTATTTTTTTTTGCCCAGAAGGTATCATCTTTTATTTTTATTTCTTTTGTAACTCTAAGGACTTTGTTTTATTAAATCATAACTGTACATTGATGCATTTATGGGGTTCAGTGTACTGATTTGATATACCATGTGAAATGTTTACATTGATTTGATTAACATCCATCAACTCACTTACTTATTTGTTGTGGTAAGACAATTACACTCTTTTCTTAATAGTTTTGAAATGTACCAGGGCATTATTCACATAGGTGAGGTCCCCACAAATTGCCTCCCTCCTCTCGGCCTCTCTCCCTCTTCTCTTCCCTTCTACTTTATGGACTATAGTTATGTTTTACCATTCCTATGAACATGTAGGTGATTACATATTGATTTCATAGTAGTACTGGGTAACCTGGATACTTTTTTTCCATTCTCGAGATACTTTGCTACGAAGAATATGTTCCAGCTCCATTTAGGTAAATATAAAAGATGTGAAGCCTCCATCTTTTTTATGACTGCATAGTATTCCATGGTATACATATACCACAATTTGTTAATCCATTCATGGGTCAATGGGCACTTGGACTGTTTCCATGTCTTGGCGATTATAAATTGGGCTGCAGTAAACATTCTGGTGCAAATGTTTTTGTTGTGAAATGATTTTTGATCATCTGGTTATATACCTAGTAGAGGAATTGCAGGATCAAACCATAGGTCTACTTTCATTCCTTCAGTATTCTCCAAACATCTTTCCAAAAAGGCTGTCTTAGCTTGCATTCCCACCAGCAGTGTAGAAGTGTTCCCTTCTCTCCACATCCGTGCCAACATTTGTAGTTTTGGGATTTGGTTATGTGGGCTAATCTTACTAGAGTTAGATGATATCTCAAAATGGTTTTGATTTTCATTTCTCTGATGATTAAGGATGATGAGCATTTTTTCATGTATTTGTAGGCCATGCACCTGTCTTCTTTAGAGAAGTTTCTGTTCAAGTCTCTTGCCCACATAGAAATGGAATTATTTGTTCTTTTCTTATTGATTAGTTTGAGTTCTCTGTGGATTCTACTTATCAGACCTTTGTCAGAAGAATAACCTGCAAAAATATTCTCCCATTCAGAAGACTGTCTAATTGTTTTACTTACTGTGCTCTTGGCTATGCAGAAGCTTTTTAGTTTGATTAGATCCCAGTAATGTATTTTCGGTGTTGCTTCAATTGCCCAGGGATTCCTCCTCATAAAATATTCTCCCAGGCGGATTTCTTCAAGTGTTTTCCCTGTACTCTCTTCTGGTATTTTTATAGTTTCATATCTTAAGCTTCAATCTTCTATCCAGTGAGAATCAATTTTTGTCAATGGTGAAAGGTCGGGGTCCAGTTTCAGTCTTCACAGGTTGCCAGCCAATTCATCTAGCACCATTGGTTAAATAGAGAGTCTTTCCCCCACTGAATGTTTTTGATAGGCTTATCTAAGATTAAATGACAATAAGTAGCTAGGTTCATTTCTTGGTTCTCTGTTCTGTTCTATAAATTCACCTCTCCATTTTAGTGTGAGTTACCTGCTGTTTTTGATCACTAAAGATTTATAGTATAGCCTGAAGTCTGGTAATGTGATATCTCCTGATTTGTTTTTATTTCTGAGTAATGTCTTAGTTATTCAGTTTTTTTCTGATTCCACATAAAATGAAGCACTAGTTTTTCAAGTTCTTTAAAATATGACAATGGTGTTTTAATAGGGATTGCATTAAATCTGCAGATTGCTTTGGGTAGTATAGATATTTTAACAATGTTGAGTCTTCCCAGTCATGGGCATGGCATGTTTTTCCATTTATTAACATCTTCAGCTATTTCTTTTCCCAGAGTTTCATAATTCTCTTTATAGAGATCTTTCACATCATTTTTTAGGTAAATTCCCAGATATTTCATCTTCTTTGGCAGTACTGTAAAAGGACTAGAGTCCTTGACTATTTTTTTTGGCTTGACTATTGTTGGCATATATAAAAGCTACTGATTTATAAGTATTGATTTTGTATCCTGAGATGCTGCTGCATTCCTTACTCACTTATAAGAGCTTTGTAGTTGAGTCCCTGGGATTTTCCAGGTATAGGATTATATCATCTGTGAAGAGTGAGAGTTTGATCTCCTCTGACCCTATTTGGATACTCTTGATCTCCTTCTCTGGCCTGATTGCAATGGCTAAGACTTGCATTACTATGTTGAATAGCAGTGGAGACAGTGGGTATCCTTGACTCATTCCTGATCTGAGTTGAAATTTTTTCAAGTTTACTCCATTAATATGATATTGGTTGTGGGTTTGCTGCACATGGCCTCTATCACTTTAAGAAATGTCCCATTGGGGTGGCACCTGTGGCTCAAAAGAGTAGGGTGCTGGCCCCATATGCCAGAGGTGGTGAGTTCAAACCCAGCCCCAGCCAAAAAGTGCAAACAAAAAAAAAAAGGAAATGTCCCATCTATGCCTATTTTCTTAAGTGTTCTGATCATGAGAGGCAGCTGGGTATTATCAAAAGCTTTTTCTGCATCAATTGAGAGAATCACATGGTCTTTGTTTTTTATTTTATTGATGTGATGTATTATATTTATAGATTTATGTATGTTGAATGAACCATGAAACCCTGGAATAAAACCAACTTGATCATGGTGTATATATATTTTTTGATATGTTGTTGAATTCTGTTTGCTAAGATCTTATTGAGTATTTTTGTATCAATATTCAATAATGATATTGGTCTATAATTTTCTTTCATTGTTGGATCCTTTCCTGGTTTGGGGATCAGGGTGATATTTGCTTCATAGAATGTGGTGGGAAGTATTCCTTCTTTTTCTATGCCATGGGAAAAGTTGTTTAATATAGGTCTACTTCCTCTTTAAAGGTTTGGTAGAGTTTGGATGTGAAACCGTCTGGTCTTGGACTTTTCTTTTCTGGGAGATTTTATATAGTTGATGCTATTCCAGTGATTGATATAGGTCTATTCAAAATTTCTAATTCTTTCTGGTTGAGTCTAAGAATGTGGCGTGCTTCTAGGTATTGGTTCATTTCCATTAGATTTTCATATTTCTGAGAATAGAGTTTTTTGTCATAATCATGGAGGATTTTTTGAATTTCTAAGGTGTCTATTATTTCTCCTTTATCATCTCTGATGATAATAGAGATTTTGCTTTTCTGTTTCTGGTCAGGTTGGCCAAAGGCTTATCAATTTTATTAATTTTTTCAAAAAAACCAACTTTTTTTGGTGATCTTTTGAATGATTCTTTTGTTTTCAATTTCATTTAATTCTGACCTAATTTTGGTTATTTCTTTTCTTCTACTGGGTTTGGGGTTGGAATGTTCTTTCTTTTCCAGTTGCTTGAGATGACCCATTAAGTTGTGCTTCCTCTCTTTCTGTTCTCTTGATGAAGGCTTCTAATGCTATAAATTTCCTTTTAGGACTGCCTTTGCAGTATCCCACAGGTCTTGAGAATTTGTGTCTTCATTATCATTTTGTTCAAAAAAATTGGTGATTTCCTTCTTAATCTTTTCTTTGACCCAGCTATCATTCAGTCTAAGATTATTTAGTTTCCATGACTTTGTTTGAAAATGAAGATTCCTGTTGCTATTGAGTTCAACTTTTATTCCATGGTTGTCCTAGAGGATATAAGGAATAATTTCTATTTTTTAAAATTTGCTGAGGTTAGATTTGTGTCCTAAGATATGATCAATTTTGGAGGAAGATCCATGGGCTGAAGAGAAGAATGTATATTCAGTTTTATTAGAATGAAATGTTCTGTAGAGGTCTGTTAAGTCCATTTGTTCTAGGGTCAAGTTTAAGTCTAATATTCCTTTGTTTAATTTCTTCTTGGAGGATCCATCCAAAACTGTCAAAGGGGATTTAAAATCTCCAACTATTATAGTACAGGAAGATATCAACTTGTTCATATCCATTAGAGTTTGCTTTAGAAATTAAGGAGCATTCTAGTAGAATGAATAAATGTTAAATATTGAAATCTCTTCATGTTAGATGTTTCCACTGACAAATACATAGTGACCATCCTTTTCTTTCTTTATCTTTGTCAGTTTAAAGTGAATTGTATCTTCAACTAAAATTGCAACCTCTGATTTTTTCTGGTTTCCATTTACCTGTATTATAGATGCCTATCTCTTCACTCTGAGTCCAATTTTATCCTTTAAGGTTAGATGAGATTCTTGAATGCAGCAGATATCTGGTCTGAGTTTATATATCCAGTCGGTCAACTTATGCCTTTTTAGAGGACAATTTAAACCATTCACATTATTGAGAGAATTGATAAGCATGGTAGTGTTTGGATGTTATGTTTTTCAAATGTCCAATGGATATTTTTAATCCTTTCACTACTGTGGAAATTGGGTTTTGTCCAAAAATTTCTGGGTGAGTTTACTTTGGTGGTAGAGCATTGTGCTAGTCATTATGGAGAATGGGCCTGAGAATATCCTGGAGAGCTGGTTTAATTATGGCAAATTTCTTCAACATGTGTATGTCAGCAAAGTATTTGATTTCTCCATCACAAATGAAACTGGATATTGGATCCTAGGGTGAAAGCTGTCTTTTTTTGGAGATTGAAGGTCGATGACCATCCTCTTTTGGCTTGAAAGGTTTCAGCTAAAAGATCAGCAGTCATTCTGATATTTCTCCCTTTGTAGGTAATGCTTTTCTTTTGTCAGGCTGCTTGCAGAATTTTTTCCTTTGTCTTAACTTTGGCAATGTTAATCGTAATGTGTCTAGGATATGCTTTATTTGGATTGAGTCTTGCTGGGGTTCTAAAACTGTCTACTATATGCAGTTCTGTTATTCTTGCAATGCTCGGGAAATTCTCCTCCATAATCTCTTGGAGTAGAGCATCAGTGCCTTTAGAACCATCCTCTTCTCCTTCAGGAATTCCTATAAGACAAATGATCTTTTGGAGTGATCCCACAGCTCTCTCAGGGAATGATCAGTTTTTGCTTTCCATTTGTCTGACTCTTTGAGCATTTGGAAATGTTCAAAAGCTTTGTATTCAATTTCAGAGATACTTTCTTCTGCCTGGTCAACTCTGTTACTGACAGAGTCTACTGTATTTCAGAGCTCCTCAACTAACTTTTTCATTTACTTGAGCTCTGCTATCTCTTTTCTCCTTTTGTCTATATGTTTGGTGACTTTGTCTTTGTATTTATTAATTTCTTGAGACAACATTAGAAATACTCTTTGGATCTCAATTTCTAACTTTTCTTCCATTCTATTCATCTTATTTGCCATCTGTATTATGAATTTTATTTTGAACATTTTGGCCATGATCTATGCATGGCATCGTACATCATTCCTTGGTGGGGTTGATCTACTCTAGTTGTTCACATTGCCAGAGTTCTTCTATTGGTTATGCCTATGTTTATTTTCCACCATTTGTTTATTAAAACTGGTAGGGTGAGATTGAATGGCGGGTCATAGGTAGAAGAGTTAGTAAGCCCCTTACCAAAGCACTAGACTTTGTAATTGTGGCATATTCCCTACAACCTTACAAAGACCCCTTTCAGAGTTTTGGACAGAGAACCTGGGGACCTACTTGGTGGCATAGCACAAGCTGGCACTGTTTTGGAATCAGCCAACCTCTACCCTATCTTAAGAAGTCTCAGCTAGGGAGAGATACAGACAGCTGCAGTGCCCTGCCCCCACCATTCCAATCTTTTCTGCCACAGAACTTTGAAAGTCAACCTCAGTGTGTGTCTCTGAGTGAATATCCCCAGATGTAAGTTCCAATCAAATTGTCTCAGGGGATAGTATAAATCCTGCTCAACAGAGAGAGATCCAAGAGTCTACAACTGCAGAAAGAAATCCTCAGTCAGTTTTGTCCTGCAACCCTGAGAGTATGGCCCCCAGTTCCCTCTGGTTTGCCACCAATTGCCCATCAAAGTCCCAATTGGGTGTCAATGCCCCTTTCCCCCAGCCACAATCAAAGTTGGGAGTCTGGGACCCCACCTACCAGTCTCAGTTTGCACTGGGCATCCACGCCTCTGCTCACCAGCTCAGTTACAGTCAGGGGCCCACACCCACACCCTCCAGACTCAGTCCACACTGGCCTCTGTATCTTTGCTCCCAGCTCAGTTGGAGCCAGGGGACTATTTCCCCACCCACCAGGCTCAATTCACACCTGGCAATCCTATGCTCACCAGCTCAGTTGGTGCTGTGAGTCCTTGCCCTTGTCCTCTGGGCTCAGTCTACACCCACAGGCAAACCTCTGCTTGCCAGCACAGTTGGAGCCAGGGTACCATGTCCCACCCACCAGGTTCATTCCACACTGGGAGACCACTCTCTCACTGGCAGCACTGTCAGACCTAGGGGTTCTCCACCTCCTCCTGCTGGACACAGCCCAAACCCTGCATCAACACCACCACTGGCTGGGCAAAGTTGTAACCAGGGGACTGCTCCTCCTCCTGATGAATGTATCTTTCTTCCCCACTAGTCACAGATTCCATCCTGATATTCGGGGGTTCACACTATGCCCAGATCTCTCAGGAAAAGACCAAACGCTCTGGGCTCTGCAGGGGTCAGAACTTCAGACCACCGTGCGAGGGGGGAAGAGTGGACTGGGATTTTGGAATGACAGGAAAGTATTTGTTCAATTTTATGCAGGGATGGGCAGTGTCTAGGTTCACAAGTGGGACCTCCCTGGAGTGGAGACCTCTGTTTAGGGCTTTCTCCAGTGAGGTAAAATGAGAGGTCTTTTGCCCCCTCCTTGCTTTCAGAGAGCCTACAACAAGACTTCTACTTGGGGGAGGGTTCTCCCATCCTCTATACCAGTGGTCCTCAACCTTCCTAATGCCATGACCCTTTAATATAGTTCCTCATGTTGCAGTGGGGAATATGTGTTTTCCGATGGTATTAGGCGACCCCTGTGAAAGAGGAAAGGGATGTTCGACCTCCAAAAGGGTCACAACCTACGGGTTGAGAACCACTGCTCTAGACAATAGGTTTTGTACCTGTAATTCATTTTCTTCAATGCTTTTACTTGGAGTCACAGCTCAACAAACTTCTTTCTTGGCTTAGCTCCCCACCTTTGGTTTCATAAAGTCCAATTCTGTCCAGTTTGTCTCCCTCTGATTAGGAGCCTCTGCCGAGGGTTACTGCTAGTTAGCCATCTTCCCAGAATCCTCCCTAAATTTTCTTACTTCATCTATTAACTAATAATTATTATAATAATGACAATAACTGACACTATTCAGGCTTATTATGTGATAGCCACAATTGGAAGTGTTTTAATATTCTATCTTAGTTAATTATCACAACATACCTCTACCTAGTATGAGATAGAAAGTAGTATTGTCCCCATTTAATAGCATTAGAATTGAGTTTCAGAGAGGATAAATAACTTGGCTACAGTCACTTTGGCTGGCAGTGATGCAGCCAGGAGTTGAACCTAGACCTTATAATAAAGCCTAGTTCTTAATTCTGCAGAAAGTTAAATTGATTCATGCTCATGTGAACTTAAAGAATGAATGAACAGATGGAGACAGAATATATATTTTCTTTATCCTCATTTGACCACACAGTGGTGCATTAAGTCATGAATTTTAGAGAAGGAGTAAAGTAAAAATTCAAACAAATTCAAACTTATTAGGTTTGATTGGGCTTTGCTCTTGGTACTGGACAGAACAAATCTGAGTAGAAGGAACAAGCTTGTCACTGGAAGGCCTGGGTTTCTTCTCTAAGACACAAACTTGCCAACCCCTAAACTCTCTACTGCCCTGAGTTCTATCTTTCAGAGGCCCAAGAAGCAGAAGCAGCAACTACTGTTACTATTGGTTTGAATACGTAAATATTTAACTGAAAAGATGAAGGCTGGAAAACCATTATTTCTCTGCAATTCCTTTCACTGTACAGGAATTAGTGACTAGAATAAATAATTGCTCTGAAAATAACTCCATCCCATTTGTTCAAACAATTAAGACCATTGATGAAGTTAATTTATGAGAGAAATGACATACATGGTGACAAATTATTCTGTGCAATCTGGCAGTCTTCATGTTTTCTCTCTCTTTTTTAAGCTCCCTTTCTGCCTCTATTGTTGCTTATGCTGTCACTTCTCAGTATCTTTTGGAAGCTGATATTTTCTACAGTAAATGTGTTTTTTTTTCCATTCCAAAATTCATGCAAAAATATGTTTTATCTAATTGCTTCTAAGAACCTGTTTGTAACCTCTCTTCTGATTTGGCAATGACCATTTGATTTATCCTTTGGCTTTGATCTGTTGCAGTCATTTTTTATTAAATATTCTCTATACTTCTTGCATTTTGATGTTGATATGGCATAATCAGATAGAGTCAGGTGAGGAAAATAGAAGAAAATAACATTGGCATATGTAAAGGAAAGAAAACAATTGCTACTTTAAATAGTGACTGCATTTTTAAACTGCTTTTCTAGGTGTAAGAATTGTTATTATGGAAAAAAAAATGCCCCTCTGCTTAGAACAAATTCCTTTCTGGGCTTGTTTGGTTATTAAAAATAACATTTTCCATCTTTAGTCCTGTCCTACACCTCCTTGATATATGGGAGAGCCTAAGATAAATGGAGGCAGAAATGTTAAGCTTCCCAATGACTGCTGGGGAGAGGCAGAGAGGGACCTGGGGGACCTGGAGACTTTAATAAGATAGAAAAGAAAGATGATAGTAGATAAAAAGGTGTTGTAGCAAGATAGCAGTGAAGCATGGCTGAAGGTAAAAGGAATATAGTGAGATAATTTCAGATTGAAATTATCCAGAGTCTAAAGGCTTAATATTCAGTTTTAGCTTTTTTGATATTCCTGTGAAACTCTTTCTGTAATCCTTGAACATTAGTAGTGTTAGCAGTGTTTAGAAGACTAAAGAAAATGGTCCATGTCCAGTGCACAGACCAAGGAATAAAAGGGAACTGGACCTACAGGTTGCATACAGGTGAGTGGAGTGATAGAAATTCAGTGAGAGTAAAAATTCAGAGCACACAGTGGGCAAGCAGACTTATTTGTGCCTTCTGCCACATGTACATCCTGCACAGAGTCAATTCTTCACATCGAAGCAAAAATGCGCATTTACAAATATGAACCTGCTTAGATCGTCCCCTCTAAGGCTTTCATGGAAAACTCTTCACAGTAATTGTGTGTTTCTTTAGGCCCTACCCATCTCTTCAGCCTCGCCTTGCAATAGACTCGCCCTTAGCATTTGTCCTTCATTTACATAGGCATCTGTTCATTCCTTACAATTTGCTACATTCTGCTATGCACTTACTGTCCCATCTGCCCCTGTTCCCTGTCTTCTGCAAAAAGGCGATTCCTGCTTATGGTTTAGATCTGGGGTGTCCAACCTGTGGCCTGTGGGCTGTATGATAATTTCATGAGGACTCTTTTTGCTTATCTGTAGCATCAGATATCATGAAAAGTATGCAGGGACTTTTGTTTGTTTGTTTTTTGTTAGCTAATCAGTTTTCATTAGTGTTTGTGTAGTTAATGTGTGCCCAAGACAACTCTTATTCTTTCAGTGTGCAGTAGAAGGAAAAAAAAAAAAGGTTGGATGCCCTGCAAATCATAAGTGGTGTCCTTTCTTGGAGAAGCTGCCCTTGTAGCTTCTCTCCTGGCCAACCTGTCTCCCAAAGCCCTACACACCTGTTCTTTAGTACATCTGCAGCACTTACGATCTCATGATGGTTTGTGTGATCCTTTGGTTAATGTTTATTTCTCCTACTATCACACAGCCCCATTCAAGACCCTAATGGCTTGGATGAGAGTTTCATCCACAGGGCCTTGTCTATTTAGAGCTGATCACATCACAGACACTCAGAAATATTTACTGAAGAAAGGAAAATGGAGCAAGAAGGAAGGAAGAAAAAGGGGAGTGAATTGGGATTATAAACAAATACATTTATCAGAAGCCTGAAGAGTCTGCTCTCAAAATTTAAAAATATATTTTGATGAAATTATAGTTTGCTATCTGGTTCTGCTGGAAAGATAAATATTTGGAAGACTCTGCTTCCTTCTGATTCTCAGAATGGGTTCAGAGTCCTGTTTCCAACACAATAAAGCACTGAAGACAGGAAGAGTTTGTTTAAACTGGTAGTCAAGGAATTTCCTTACCTACCTATTTAATTCAGCTTCATCCTGTGATGATGATGACGATGACGATGATGATGATGAAAGTAATGTTCATGATAATGATGATTACAGTGATGATGACGAGTGTTGAAAATTCATTTTGATTACCCTTCCTAAACTCTTTGATGTGAGTATATGTTTATATACATGAAGATGGGGGAACTTTCTCTCCAGACATAATCATTTAGCATCAAGCTGTGGACCTTCTGCAGATGAAGAAATTCTTTCTTGGTCAATCTGATATTTGCTTCTGCCTAGAAAAGAGAATGATTTGTCAAGAGCAGGGACCAGAAGTTAATAATGATCTAATAATTTTTCTTTGTTTTCCATGTTTCATTTTGGCAAAATGAACTCTTTAGGGTTCTAACTGACTGTAAAGGTAATTTTATCTCCAGGCATCACATTTGTAGTTGAAGCTGGAATTAAGATTTTTTTTCCTGGTTGTAAATCCTGACTTAATCTCACTAGTCACTAGCCATGTGTCCTTGGGCAGGCTACTTAACCTGTTTGAGCCTCAGTTTTCCCATCTTTACAATGAACATAATGTGCCCATTTTAGGGGCTGGAATGACTTTGACATGAGCTGATGCATGGAAAACCAGCAACAGAGTAGATGCTTAAATGTTTGCTTCCCATCTCCTGTCCAAATCTTATTTTCTGAGCATGTTTCTTCCTTTCTAGTTTCTGCCAAAAGTGAGGTGATTCTTCAATTATAATTTCACAATGCATGCATTGCCTTTTTGTGCTATGAAAAATAGAGAAAACATAACATTTGTAATCTTTCCTTACTAGACCCTTCTAAGAGGGATCGGTTCCTAGAGCTGAGTTTTAGGAAAAAATTCAAATACAAAGGGCTGAAATTAGATATTAAATTTTTATGAATATAAAGGAAGAAAAACTCTGTGACCCAAGACAACTATTGATGAGTGGTCTCAGACAGCATCCCTGAGAGCAAATACGTCATTTATTTCTGTCAGAGTAAGAAAAAGGTAATGTAGAGCTGCTCTGTCTTCTCCCTCCAGTCATGCTTTTTCTCCCTCCTTTCTAGAAGCCGCCTGCAAAGGCTCCTTAGTGCCTGTCAAAATATGCAGAGAGAGTACCTTCTTCTTTTCTTATTTTTGCTCTTCTTCTAGAGTTATTACTGTCAGGCATATACCTCTGGAAGGACCCATCTCTTTTAATGCCCTGCTTTATCCAACCCATATGAAATAGATGAATGCCACTTTGTCACCCATTTCATTTGTATTTCTCCTCTCATTCAGAAGTGCCATAATTCCCCAAATTGAATTTTAAATAAGACACTGTTCATTGACCATGAGGACAGTGAATATATTCACAAATGGAATCTAACCTCTTTTCCAAAGTAATTTGTCTTCACTCTAGCCTAAAATTGTTTTTTTAAAGCTGGATAATGGTCTTAATTCAGACTTCCAACCTGATAGTCCCTATGGATGAAATAAGTTAATGGACAATCAGAGAAGTTTATTTTATAAAAATAAAATGAAGAAGGAAGTTGAAGGTATCACATCATTGTCCACTAGTGGTCAGAAGAGGAGTTGCTTAAGTTAGGTCTGTACTATGTGGGCAACTTGGAAGTTACACAGGAGGAATCTGTTGGCTTAGTGACTGTTATTACCTCCACCTATTTCATTGGTTGTTAGATCTGAACAGAGTTCAGGGAAATTAAGAAATGTTAGAAACAATTTGAATGGCAATTGTCTTTTCTTAGAGCCCAAGCTTCTAACTAACATTATATTGCAATGTGCGACAGCGTTTCTTAAAAGCATTCACTTGTGGAGACATAGATAACATGATATCTAAATGTACCAGGTGATTTGGGATGAATGTGAAACAAACAGAGCACAACAGGAACGTTGAAGGCTTCTCTTGAAAAGATGGCAGCCTATGGCTTGACATCCTGGAGCATTGTCTAAAGACCACTGGGACAACTCAAGCCTGTCTCCTTTATTCAATTTACCATACCTACAAAGGCTGAGGAAGCCACAGATCAAATAGAAATTTTGAATTCATTCCTTTTTTTGTGCCAGTGTCAGAAGTGTTCCACTCTATGCAGTGAAAAGAGTTCTTTAATATGGAAGCCAGGAGTTGTCATACAGAACTCTGTCATCAGGGAGGCTTTGATGATGGCGTATTTGGAATGGCACTAAAACACTTCAGTAACATTCTGCTTCTGCTTTTAAAGTTTCTCTTTATTCCTTCATTCATTTATCTAACATCACTATATTGTTTGGTTACTCTATATTCTGTGCCCCTCCCTTGGTCTGCTTGTTCTGGTGGACCTAGGACCTTTTCTGGAATTAATCATGACAGTACCACTAGTTCCCTCCACATTTTGCAAAAAAGTGGATGCTGTGAGGCAAGAATAGATCAGTTATTTAAGCTCCTTAGTGCTCACATCTGTAAAATAAATGCAAGTAGGAATGAGTGGCTTAGATTACGTGAATCATCAGATACCTTCTAGTTCTCAGATTCTTTGATTCAACAGCTTTGGTCTTAGCTCCACTCAGCAAAGTAATCTTATGAGTTCTCTCATGTTTGAGGGCCTCAGGGTTTCCATTTGTAAAGACTTTAGATGCATTTTTTACTAGTTCTTAAGTTGTATGATTTAACCAAGCTCTGCCCCACTTTGTTCTAGTGCACCTCCAAGGAGAAAAAGAAAAAAAAAAGGCTGCATCCTCCCAAATCTGTACTGATTTTGAGGAAGTCTTTTTCTCCTTGGAGGATACTATTTAATCTCGGTTTCTCCTTATATAATGATGCTGACAGTAAGATTTACAAGAAGGTGATGATAATTAGAGGCAAGAATACTTGTGGATCACTTGGAGTAGAGCCTGGATCCTACGGAACAGTCAATAACTAATAGCTGTTCTTCATTAAGCAAGGAAGAGCTTGGGCAATACTGCATCCAAGTTTGACAGCCTGTGAATTTCAGAGGGAATCAATAGTTTGGTCATTGCTGGGGACTCTGGGTAAAAGCAGCAGGAGCTGGTGGGCTGATGGAGGGGATCAGGAAGAGACTTTAGGCTGTGGCTTCAGTTTCAAGCCAGTGGGAAGAATAGTTGTGTGTGAACCTATTTCCAGAATAGACAGATACCTCTTTTGTCTTTCTTTCTGTATTTATTCAAGCAACTCAACAATTGCTTCCATCTCTGCCTCCTCCTCTCATTCTTCTCTCTTTCCATTCCTCCGTACCATCTGTTTCCTCTTATTTCTCCCCTCCCTTCTTTCTTCCCTTTGATATAAATTCTAGCCTGGAGAAGGAAAGCACCTCAGCATGGTGGTGCAGGTGAGGGTATATGGGAGAGGAATTCCAGGCAAAAGTAAATCCATTTTGGCCTTCTTTCTTTTCAAACTTAAGCCATGTTTTTCTTCATGGCTAAGCAAGAGCCAAATAGGCCTGTGACTTATCAACAAAGAATGGAAGAAAAATCATGTTGGCAGGATGCAGGCAGCATTGCATGCGAATGAGCCCAGGCCTCGTCATGGGAGGCCCGGACAGGAAACGCATGTTATTCCAAGGGGATCCACAGAGCAGGTGTAAACTTTGGAACTGAGAAGGAAGAAAACCACTGCGTGATGTGCCCCAGCCCAGAGGGAATTTGTAACATCTCATCTCCTCTGATTCCGTGGTGGTAGTATATGGGGCACCTGCCTGGGATAGAGAAAGGAATCTCCATAGCCAGAGTGCAGTAGGCTTTCAGGGAGAACTCAGAGGCTCGCTGGTCGAGAAGTGCACTGAAATTCACAAGCTTTGCTCTGCCTTTCTGTGGTTTCCAGTGAAAAAAAATGCAGTTTTGTCAACTAATCTTAAATATTGCTTCCAGTCAATTCTCAGGTTCATTCTGAAATTAAAATAAACACTCCTATTGTGTATTGGGAACAGCTATTTAATAGGATGGCTGTGCCTGATGACTGGGGGCATAAATAAGGAGTAAGTTACAATTGCCTGTGTCAGCAGTGTGCTCTTTGTGTTCATCTCTTCCAGTTTAATCCTCCTGTACATCATCTCTTTGGTTCTCAAAATAACCATTCATTAACAGAGCTTCAAATAACAGAAGAACGCACACAAACCCACACAAATACATAGGCACAATCTGACATACCTACATCTGAGGGGAAAGAACAGACTTCACAATGTCACCGATGACAGAAGAGGCATCCTCTACAATTTCTTAGTTGAAGCAGGAAGTTTTCTACAATAACCCAGCCTTTCCTAGATGTTTCCATTGGTAAGAATCTCACTGCTTCCTGTGGCAGCCCCTTCTATTGCTGGTACCTCTGGGAACATGCAGTCATATCCTGGGCCTCTTCATTTCTTTGTGTCCCAGCCATAATGGTGATGGGAGAAATCAACCTTTCAACACTTGTCACTACAAATCCAGTTCAGTGGAGATCTTGGTTGTCTAATTCTTGCTTTTCTACAATGCCACCACCATTACATTCACACTCACTTCAAGTGGGTGGGACAAGTTCCAGAAGAATTATTGCATCTTGAGTATTATGCTGCCTTCCTTACACCTGGGTTCCCCTGAGTTCCATCATTCTTTCTATACCTCCATAATCATTCTTTAGTTCCTGAAAAAGTACTTTGTTTACTCTGTAAATTTATTTTGTTTTCCAGAGAGAGAACTGAAGGTATATTCCAGTAATGAGTGGTTGGGTACTCAGGTTCTCTTAACTATACCACAACTGTGAGTCAGGGCATTACACATCATGCCTGATCTGCCTAACCTGCTTGGTCTAGCCTTACCCTCTCAGGTATCCTATAACTTACAGGAGTTGGAGTTGTTAAGTTTTATTTTTTTTTTTTTATCTCTTCTTCTTTAGCCAAGAGTAGTTTAGTCAAAAGAGCTATGTCTATCCATTCCTGGTCCCTTTAAATGGTTTTACTCTATACGTAACAGTTAGAAGAAAAAAATATCCCTCGCTGTACAAGTTAGCACACAAGAGTAATTTGTCCAAGGTCTTTCATTCTGACCTTGATCTCTTCCTAACTTCTCAACTCTCTTCTGCTTTTGTTTGTTTGTTTGTTTTCCCTAGAAGATACTTTGGGTGTTTTTTGTCTAATACTGCCCATAAGATAAAATCCTGAGATTCACCTACCTAACTCTCCTAGAGAAGAGTGGCAGACAAATTCTCTTCTCTTAGCCCTACCTGTAAGGACTCTGGGGATCTAGATCAGGCCAGCTTGCTATTTTTTTTTTTTTTTTTGAGACAGAGTTTTACTATGTCTCCCTTGGTAGAATGCGGTGGCATCATAGCTCACAGCAATCTCTAACTCTTGGGCTTAAGCTATTCTCTTGCCTCAGCCTCTCAAATAGCTGGGACTACAGGCACCTGTCACAACACATAGCTTTTTTGGGTTGCAGTTGTCATTGTTGTTTAGCAGGCCCGGGCTGGGTTCTAACCCACCTGCCTTGGTGTATGTGGCCGGCTCACTAACCACTGAGCTATGGGCACCAGGCCCCATCTTGTTTTTTCCCAGGGTGGGGAAATGGGCTCAGAGCCTAACCTCTAGTCCTAGAATTCCCTTCACTGTTTTTCCACTGTCAGTACAAACAGATTTCTTTATAATATAAAGGCAAAGCCCACCTCCCAATAATATCCACTGGTTTTAATTCTGCCTTACTGAATAGCACAGGCATCCCATATCTCAGCAATTAAGGTATTTAGCGAGGGGTAAGATCATTGGCAAATTCAGCCAAACCTAAGGTGATTCATGTTTGTCATAATGACTTGTTCGATAGAAGTTCATCATTCACTGCAGTCCTTTACTAGAATTAAAGATAATGTAAAGAATATTAAATGGTTTTGCATCAGAGGAAGGCATATTTCTTTTGTACTCGTTAGCAGAGTCATTTCTGCTACAGACATTTACAGATGGCTGAATTTCACATGTTTTCTGTGACCCCCATTTTCTGACCTTTGTACTTCAAAGAGGCCAAGTGAGTACTTCTGGGCAAGGGGTAATGTATACCACTTCTGGACCAAAACATCTAAGAGTCTGTACAGACACTCTCTGGATACTAGTCACTGCCAGAGCTCAGCTTCTCAGAGTCATCCAGCTTGCAGGAGACTCTAAGAACAAGAAATACATCTTTGTTGTATTACATTACTGAATTTTTAGACCTAATTTGTTGGCATAGCACACCCTAGTTCTCCATGACTGGAGACCTTTGTTTGTTTCTTTTTAACATTGCTAAATAAAAATGGCCATTTGGCTTTTGAAAGTTTGAAATTTTAGTTATCTGGAGTCCCACAGCACACTTGTTAGATGAGAATCTCAAACTCTAAAATATCCTCTCTGCAAAGAAAAAGCAGAAAAAAGGGACAGTATATGGACAGTTCTTCAGGGTTATGGAGACTGAGTACACAGGGTCCTGAATTAAAAAAACCTTCTTTTCTGTCACTGGCCATGCCATATACTCTGGGATGCTGTGACAAAAATGCAAGTTTAGGGGAAAAATCTCATACCCTTAATTGCTAGGTCTAAGCTCTGAACTGATGCCATTGAAAATAATGAGAATGCTACAGACTCGACAAGGGATCTGGAACTGAAAATTTAACAGACATTTCTCTGTGGAGACTTCAGGGCTGCAGCCAGGCTTCAGTTCCCAAGCCCTATTTACTGCCTATCAGAAACTGCTCTTGCACGAGAAGGAGATAACTACTAAATTTTCTACTCAGAGCTGTCAATATTATCTGATAGGTGTCTCCCCCTCTTCCCCTCTCCTCAGGAAGATTTATCAGGTTATCAGAGATGCCCTTGATAAGGCTTGGGTAGCAAGAAGAGAAATAAAACCAGTGTTTACTTAGTTTCCACCACAGGCCACAAAATGTACAGGTCACTTTCTTTTGCGTTCCCTCTCCTCTGCAAGAAGCATAGTGAGAGCCAGAGAACACAGATGAGAATGAATAAAACCCTTCAGAATCTCAGAAACGTTAGCTCAGAATCCCAGTTCTGTCTGACTAGTTGTGTCGCCCAGAACTATTCTCACTGAATCTATTGCTGTAACTCTCCAAAAACCTAATAATATCTCCATAGGTGGAGGTTTTCAGGAGGTACTTGTGAAATTGTATGTTCCTGGCACATACTGGGGTTTAAATAGCAATATTTCCTATAAGCCTGTGAGAAGAAATACTGCTATTTCATTTTGCAGATGAATTAGGACTCACAGATGTTGGATAACTTACCCTAAGTCACATAGGGCAAAGCTGAATGTCACATCCAGGTTTCTCTGATTCTCATGTAAATGCAGCTGTGATGGCAGAGTTGAACAGTCCTGATAGAGGCCTTTAGCTGCAAATCCAAAGTATTTACTGTCCTTTAAATAGTTTAGCTTATCTTGAATTAGAAAGAGTATACAGAATCTTTGTGTATTCAAGAATTCTGAGGCATACAAAGCATTCATCCAGGGTTTCAGACTAGCAAAACAATTTTAGTGTGTGGCAGAGAGAACATTTATTATATTTGAATTTGTTTTTGATATTAAGAATGAGTCAACCCATACTGCACTTAATAAGCATGTAGTTTAAATTCCCTAACAGAAAAGGATAGGTTAGAGAAAGAAAGAGGAAACTTGATCATATGGGTTGATTGTTTTTCCCTGTGGGAAATGGTAATGGGAGTGTTATCAGAGTGCAGTTGTGATCCAGAGGGCACAGTACCTCGTCAACCCCAGGAGGCCTGTAAAACTGCTTCTGCTTGATCATTGAAGACTGGAACATTTTGAACAGATACATTGTGCTTTGCAAGTCTTGAAGGATGTAGTAAATTCTAGGATTCTGTGAGTTCTTTCTGGGTAATCACAACAATTTAATGTTTTACTACAAAAAGCAGAGCTTTCTATTTTGATTAAATCAGAAGGGTTCTTCAGTCCACAGAGTCCCATGGAGTATTTTACTTCCTGTGTCTTTAATGTGTGCTTAATAAAATCACACATTCAATTATTTAAAACAACCAAAAACCAATAAGGGATTTGCCGACCCAGTGCTTAAAGCTTAAAAATCCAATTTGCCTTTCCTGCCTTGCTAGTAGATCAGATGCAGGGCGAGGGTGATGAAAACTATTGGACACTTTAGAACCATTTTTGAAGAGCTGGGAGAATTGGCTCACAGAATTTCATCTGTACCTGAATAGAATGAATTTTATTATTGAT
The DNA here is from genome assembly GCA_963574655.1 of Perodicticus potto. Lineage (NCBI taxonomy): Eukaryota > Metazoa > Chordata > Mammalia > Primates > Lorisidae > Perodicticus > Perodicticus potto. Next base: position 44,449 of record CAUYRH010006576.1, read on the forward strand.
GTTATCACAATTGACATTTCCCCAGGTTTTCATCTATTTTATCCCCAGATTCATTGCCTTTTTCAAATCATCAAGGTACTAATGTACTGAGTTCTGGCGATTTCCATTGTGATTTTTATCTATATAAGAATTTGCAGGAATGCTGTGGATTAACCCATTGATAGCTGTTAAAGTAGCATGGAAGGGCAGTGAGACTTGCTAGAATGTCTGCACTTTCTTGAAAGATGTCTAGCTTTCCTAAAACAACCACATGTATTTCACATAAAGAAAACAGTTGTATGATTATTGAAGAAGTATAGAGAGACTCCTCCAAGCAAAGACTAAAGAATATGGAGTGGACCATTCTTTTCCATAATTTAATTTTATTCAATATTTAAAATAAACTTAAGTTTTTAATTGTATAGGGAAGTATGATGATCATTTGTAAGGTTCCCTCAATTTTAATTTTACCACTTAAGCATTATTTCCTCTTGATTTTTGTAAACATATAAATGTAAGTGTTTTGCTATACTTAGATGTATTTCTTAACTTTGTTTTTAAAATTTTTTGATTTTTCCTTATTTCAAAATATTAAAGAAGTACAAATGTTTTCCAAACATAGACATACTGTATAATTCTGCGGTCAGGGCTTTCAGTGTGCCTGTTACTGGGACAGTGTTTACTGTACCTGAAGGCTAAGTTTTCTTCCTTAATGCATCTTACGCTCCCTTCTTAGCCTCTAATGTCTGTTATGTCTCTTTGTGCCCCTGGGTACTCATCATTTAGCTCCACGTATTAGTGAGTACATGTGGGGTTTGTATCCAGTCCTGAGATATTTCACTTAGAATAGTGGTCTCAGCTTCCATCTGAGTTGCCACACAGGGCGTTATTTCATTCCTTTCTGTGGCTGAGTAGTACTCCATATATACCTCATTTTTTTTTCTCTCCTCATGAATAGTTATTAAGGTTGATTCTACCTCTTTGCAATTGTGATTTGTGCTGTAATTAACATTCCCATTCTGGTGTTCTTTTGATAAAATGATTTATTTTCCTTTGGTTAGATACCCAGTAGTAGGATTGCTGGACCAAATAATAGATTTATTTTCAACCCTTTGAGAAATCTCCATACTGTTTTCCCAAGGGACTGTACTAGTTTTCAGTTCTACCAACAGTGTATAAATATTACTTTTTCTCTGTATCTATGCCAGTATCTGCTGTTTCTTGACTTCTTAATAATGGCCATTTTGACAGGGGTAAGGTGTTATCTCACTGTGGCTTTAATTTGCAATTTCCTTCTGATTAGTGATTTTTGTACTTTTTTACACACATATGTTTTCTAGCCATTTGACTATCTTCTTTTGAAAAAATATTATTTGTGTCTTTTTGCCACTTAAAATTTTTTTTCTCACTGATTTATTTGAATTCTTTGTAGATTCAGGATATTAATCCATTGTCAAATGTATAGTTTGATAATACTTTGCCCCATTCTGTAGATTGGCTCTTTATTCTGTTGATTACTTTTCTGTGCAGAAGTCTTTTCATTCAATTAAGCCTTATTTATTTATTTATTTATTTATTTATTTATTTATTTATTTGCTGCTATATTTGTCTTTGTGCTCTTAGTCATAACTTCTTTGCCTAGGCTTGTGTCCAGAGAGTTTTTTCTGCATTTTCTTCTTGAATTTTTTTGTTCATGCCTTTCACTTAAGAATTTAATCCATCTTAAATTAATTTTTGCATATGATGAGATACAAGAGGTGTCTTATTTCATTCTTTTGCATGTGGCTATCCAATTTTCCCAGTATCATTTATTAGATAAGGTGTTTTTTCCCTAGAGCATATGTTTGTCTGCTTTGTCAAAGATCACTTGATCATAGCTACATGGTTTTATTTCTGGGCTCTCTATTCTGTTCCATTGGTTTCTGTCTCTATGTTCATTCCAGCACCATGCTGTTTTGTTTCCTCTAGCCTTGTAGTGTAATCCGAAGTCTGGTAATGTGATGCCTCCAGATTTGTTCATTTTGCTTAAGATTGCTTTGGCTATTTGGGATCTTTATTTGTTCCAAATGAAGGTAAGGAATATTTTTTTTCTAGTTCTGTGAAATAAGACAATGGTATTTTGATGGGAATTGCATTAAATTTGTAAATCATTTTAGGCAGTATGGTCATTTTAACGATGTTTATTCTACCAATCCATGAGCATGAGATATTTTCCTATTCGTTTGTGTTATCTACAGTTTCTTTCATCAGTGTTTTATATTTCTCCTTGTAGAGATCTTTAACTTTCTTGATTAATTATATTCCTAAGTATTTTGTTTTCTTCGTAGCTATCATAAATGGTATTGAAAACTTGATTCAACTCCTAGCTTGACTGTTATTAGTATACAGAAGTGCTACTGATTCGTATTGATTTTATAACCTCAGAATTTGAGAAATTTATTTATCAATTTGTACAATCTTCTAGTGGAATCTTTAGGGTTTCAAGACACAAGATTATATTGTACACATACAGAGATAATTTAACCTCCTCTTTTCCAATTTTAGATACCATTTATTTGTTTCTCTTGCATGACTTCTCCAGCTAGGAGTCCCAATATTATGTTGAATAGAAGTGATGACAGTAGACACCCTTGTCTTGTTCCGGTTTTTAGGGGGAATTATTTCAACTTTTCCTCATTCTGTATAATGTTGGATGTAGGTTTCTTCTATGGCTGTTGCAATTTTGAGATCTATTCCTTCTAGTTTGTTGAGAGTTTTTATCATGAAAAGGTGTTGGGTTTTATCAAATGCTTTTTCTGCATCTATTGAGATGATAACATCATCTTTGTGTTTGCTTTTATTTTGTGGTGACTCACATTTATTGATTTATATATGTTGAAATCATGTGAATTATCTTTTTGATGTACTGTTGAATTTGGCTTACTAGTGTTCTACAGAGGATTTTTACATCAATGTTCATAAGGGATATTGGTGGGTAGTTTTTGGTGTTGTTGTTGTGTCCTTTACTGACTTTGGTATCAAGGTGATATTGCCTCATAGAATGAGTTTGGGAGGACTCCCTCTATCTTAATGTTTTGGAATAATTTCTGTAGGTTGGATAACAGTTCTTCTTTGTAGATCCATTAGAATTTTTCAGTGAATCCATCTGATATAGGGATTTTTTTATTGGGAGATTTTTCTATTTTTAAATCTCACTGCTCATGAGTGGTCTGTTCAGGATTTCTTTTTCTTCCTGAATCAGGGTTGGAAGATTTTGTGTTTGCAGGAATTTATCTATTTCCCCAAAGTTTTCTTGTTTGTGTGCATAGAGGTTTTCATAGTATTCACAGAAGATATATTTTTTTTCTGTGATATCAGTCGTAATATCTCTTTTTTCATTTCTGATGAGCTTGAGTCCTTTCTGTTTCTGGGTAATCTGGCCAGTGGTCCATTGATTTTGTTTATCTTTTCCAAGAACCAACTTTTCTTTTGTTGATCCTTCATATTGCTTTTTGGGTTCTATTTCACTTAGTTCTGCCCTGAACTTTGTTATTTCTTTTCTTTTGCTGAATTTGGGTTTGGTTTGTTCTTTTTCTTTTTCTTTGAGATGTGACATCAGGTTGTTAGTTTGTGATCTTTCTGTCATTTTGTTGTAAGCATTCAAGGCTATGAACTTTTCCCTTAGCACTGCGTTTACTGTCTCCCATACATTTTGAAAGCTTGTGTCCTCTTTGTTGTTCAATTCAAAGGTTGTTTGATTTCTATCTTAATTTATTCATTTACTCAAGAATGTTTCAACAGTAGGGTGTTAAATTTCCATGATTTTGTGTAGACTTAGAGTTTTTCTTGGAATTGATTTCCATTTTAGTCCATGTGGCCTGAGAATATGCATGGTATGATTTAAATTTTTCTGAATTTGCTGTGACATGTTTTGTGCCCTAAGATATGATCAATCTTAGAAAATATTCCATGTGCTGTAGAGGAGAATGCATATTTTATTGTTTTTAGGTACAGTGTAGTATAAGTGTCTGTTAGATCCATTTATTCTAGAGTCTCATTTAAGTCCACTGTGTCTTTTTCCATTTTCTGCTATTTAGTATGTTACTTGGGTTTTGAAGTCTCTGGCTATTTTCTGCTATCTAGTATGTCAGTTGGGTGTTGAAGTTTCTGGCTATTTTCTGCTATCTAGTATGTCAGTTGGGTGTTGAAATCTCTGGCTATTAAGATGCTACTGTTTATTTCTTGGCTTTGATCTTATAGAACTTGTTTTATGGATCTGTGAGCTTCTGTATTATCTATCTATCTATCTATCTATCTATCTATCTATCTTATCTATCTTTGTGATTTTTATGTTTTCTTGCTAAATTGTTTCCTTTATTATTAAACAGTGACTGTATTTGTATTTTTAAAATCATTGTTAATTTAACCCTTTCCAATCCTTTAATTGGACCTTGCTTGACAGTGATTTCCCTGTTTCTAGTTCCAATATCAGAAAATCTTTTTTCTTTCTTTTTTTTGGTTCATTTGTCCTTTCTGCTGCTGGAGCCAGTCAGATGTATTTCCTCATGTATTACCTACTCTAGCCAACAGATAGTGCAGGTTGTATTCTTTTTGGTTTTTGGCAGGCCATTTGTTTTGATGTCAACAAGGAACCCTGCATTGTATCACGTGGTTGTTTTTGTGGGTAAATGGCCTGCCCCAAATAAATAAGAATATGAGGGTAGCAGAAAAACTAGATAGAAAAGGGTTAAATATTAGTAAATGGCTATATCTACTTGCTTATGGTTTCCATTTGTGTGGAATATTTTCATTTTTATTTCTTTACCTTGAACCTCTGTGAGTCCTTGTAAGTTAGATAGGTTTCTTGAAGATAGCATATATTTTGGTTAGGATTTTCATCTTCTCAGCCAGTCTGTATCTTTTATGGGAAGCCTTAAGACTGTTTATATTTTGGTGTTCCTTCAATTGCCAGGATATTCCTCCTCATAAAATATTTTCCTAGGCCAATGTCTTCAAGTGTTTTCCCTGCACTCCCTTCTAGTATTTTTATAGTTTCATGTCTTAAGTTTAAATCTTTTCTGCAGTGAGAATCAATTTTGTATAGAGGTGACAGGTGAGGGTCCAGTTTCAGTCTTCTACAGGTTGCTAGCCAGTTCTCCCAACACCTTTTATTAAATAGGGAATTTTTTCCCCAGGGATTTTGTTAGGCTTATCAAAGATCAAATGATGATAAGTGGCTGGGTTTATCTCTTGGTTCTCTATTTTGTTCTATATATCTACATCTCTATTTTTGTGTTAGAACCATGCTGTTTTGATCACTATAGATTTATAGTATAATCTGAAGTCTAGTAACATGATGCCTCCTAATTTGTTTTTATTTCTAAGTATTGCATTGGCTAGTTGAGATTTTTTTTTCTGATTCCATATAAAATTAAATACTATTTTTTAAAGTTTTTTAAAGTATGACATTGGTACTTTGATAGGGATTGCGTTAAGTACTCAATACTATTATAAAACCAATATATAAACATTTACACATTCACACAAATGATAAAATACAAAGATAATCCAGAAAGAAAAAGGGGAGGGGTGGGGGAGGGGAGTGGAGGGGAGAAAGTGAGTGGAGGGAGGGTATATGATGGGATCTAATCCAATGTACATAATGCAAGGGTACATTTCAAAACAAGTAAGAGTATATTATAAATGTTATACCACAAAAATAAGTAAGTGAAGTGATGGTTATGTTAATTAGCCTGATTTAAGCATTCCAAATTGTATATTAAATTATCAATCACATTGTGCCCCATAAATGTATACAGCTATGATTTAATAAAAATTAAGTTTAAAAAAGACTGTTTATGTTCAGTTTTAATTCTGATAAGTGGGATACTGTTGTATTCATCATGTTTTATGACAACTTATTGTTTTTTCCTTCCCTTCTTGTGCTACTATTTTATAAAAGCTGTAAGCTTTATCTTTTGGGGTGTTCTTAGGAGTATTTTTTGTTTGTTTGTTTTGTTTCATGTATAGTGCATTTTTGAGCATTTCCTTTCTGGCAAGGCCAGTAGTGACAAATTCCCTGAGTGTCTGCTTATCTAGGACAGCTTTTATTTCTCTATCATTTATGAAACTTAGTTTTGCAGGAAACAAAATTCTCAGCTGGCAGTTATTCTGTTTAAGAAGATGAAAAACAAGGACCCAATCTTTTCTGCCTTGTAAATTCTCTGCTGAACATACCATTTTAGCCTGATGGTTTTCTTTCGAAGGTTAGTTCTTTCTTTTATCTTGCAGCTTCTAGAACTTTCTCATTCATTATGACTTAGGCTAGATTGATAACTATTTGTTTTGGAGATGTCTTATTTACTATGAATGTTCCTGGTGTTCAATGATCATCTTGTATCTGGGTATCTGAGTCTCTGATGATACCAGAGAAGTTTTCCTCAATTCTCTCAAATAAATTTTTCATGCTTTTTCTTCTTATTCCTCAGGGATATCAATCATTCTTACATTGGCTAACTTTACAAAGACCCACATTTCTCTGAATGATTGTTCATTCTTTTTTTATCTTTGATGGACTAATGTGGCCCGAAAGTCTTGTTTTCAAACTCTTAGATTTTTTTCTTCCGCTTGGTATAACCTGTTGTTGAAGCTTTCTGCTATATTTTGAAAATACCTAAATGACTTTTTTATTGCTTTATGTTCTGTTATACCTTTTATCTTGTCTATCTCTTTAGTGAATTTTTCATTTTTTAATTCATGTCCTGAAATATTTTTTTTAGTTTATTTGTGTTGGCATTCAACTTTCTCTTCTATCCCATTCATCATGTTTACCATCCACATTTTGCTTTTCATGTGTGAAATTTTAAAAATTCCTTTCAGTTGAACCCATTGCTGTAGTTCTATTGTGATCATTTAGAAGTGTTGAATTGTCTTGTTTTATCTTTTTGCCAGAGGGTTTTTGTTATTATTTTTCTGGTTTCTTCTTGTATGAAACCTCTTCTCTTAACTCAAGGAAGATAGTTTTTAATGCACCTGTTCTCCTTGGCTATAAACTCTTCTACTTAATGAAAAGAAGAAGTCCATAAATGGTTCATTAGTTTCCTATTCCAGAAGATTGATCTGTCAAGCATAGGTGGATGCATTTTATGCAGCTTCTCTGCATGGTTCTTCTGTAGTTGTCACAGTCAAGTTGGTGCTGGTGGATCTTCATGTGGAGTGATTGTTAGTCTCTGGGCCACGGTTGGAAGCCCAGGTATGGAGTGGAATGAGTCACTCTTCATGGAGATTGGTGTTTTGGGAGATTTCTCTGCCTGTGTCTCCCCATAGTAGGGGCAGTAGCTGTGGGCAGAGGCTGTCTTGATGCTGGCAGTAGATGTCATGGCTGTGGTTGTTCACTCCACCTAGTCTAAATGTAATGGCAGTAGACAGTGGGGGGTGGCATAGCTAGCAGCTCCATGTCAGAGCACTGAATCACAGGTGGGGTGCTACACAATGCCCCAAGGGCATGTTCCCACAAGTGGTGTGTGGGTCTCTGCATGCAGATCCCACTGAGGCTGTTACCAGGGGCTTCTCCTATGATGTCACTGCCTGTTCTATTTAAATTCCCTAGTGGCATGGGGGTACCCAGCACCCAGTCACAAGGTATACAAGAGTGTCTGATCTCCCTGCCTCATCCTGGCCTAATAGTGGTGATGTGGATGCAGTTGCAGTGTATCTGATACACGTGTAGACCAGGTACTCAAGATTTGAGAACTCAGAATGCTGTCAGTTGCAATGACCCAAGAATGGATGCCATTATGTTCTTACTGAGCCCATTTTCTGGTGCAATGTTACTGAACAGTCTCTAAGCGATTCCCTGATGAGTACAGAAGCCTGTGGTGGTAGTGGGGATCTCCTAATAGCTTGGGTAACAGTGTCTACACAGGGAGCATAGAGCCCCAGCATTCTCTCCTTCATCCCTTCCCCACATGTGATGCCTTCCCCAGGTACCTTCCCTCTCCTTCACTCTGAGTGTTTCTTATCACTTATCTGATGATTCACAATACTTTTTCCAGGAGAGTCCATCTTTGTAGGCATCTACTTACAACTTTCAGTACTTTCCTTATGAGGAGCATGTGCATGGGTGAAACCTCCCCTTTATAATTATGTGTGATTTGACTTTTTCTAAGCTGATTCTCTAATTAAATAATTTCTCCTGACATTAAAGAAAATTTGTTTCACCTAGATTTAGTGCATCTTAAGTGATGGTTCAACTAAACTCTGTCCTAATAATGTAGACAGTGATAGTCATGTGGTATATAATTCAAAGAAAATGATGTATAGTGATTTTGTTACTTACAATTATTAATATTTTAAATTAACATGGAGTGTTACTAAATGGTGGTTAAACTAATAGGTCTGATGTTTGGTAGAACTACTGGAAAGGGAAATTGCACCATTTCTGAAGTTATAGAGATAACAGGATGCTGGCTCAGGACAAATGATTTATAAAGTAATTATACCCTGTTACCAGTTGCATGACCATCATATTTATTAAGAAATTAGAAATTTCATCCTTATTTCTAGTACCAAATTACTTATGAACTTACATCCCAGATCTCCATACTCATGTCCTATGTTTTAGCCAGATGAAACACATTTTAATTTTTTAAAACAAGTACTTAAAAAAATTCCTACTTTACTTTTCTATCAGCTACAAATTGCGCATTCTTTTAATCTTCTTTTAGTGATTATTCTGTACTAGTGGTTCTCAGATTGTGATTCCCAGTCCTGCAACATCAGCTGCATCAGCATATCTAGCAGCTTAGAAGAAACACAAATTATCTGGCTCTACCTCAAACCTATTGCATCAGAATCTTTGGATATTGAGCCAAGAAATTTTCATTTAAAGCCCTCTAGGTGAGTTTAATTCATGATGAAGTTTGAAAACCACTGCTATCTTCCATATTTTGGGTCTTCTCTTCCTATTTTACCCTAAATACTATGTGTTTCCTCCTTGGCATCTGGTAAAACATTTTTCTAGTCCCATATAAAATGACTTCCTTGATTTCTTTCCCTTTTGAGTTCCCTTAGAATTAAAAATATATTTAAAAACTATTATAAAGTATATATGTATTAAACATAGTTTTATTGTTGCTTGGTAATATTTATTATTTTCTCTTCAGTGAAACAAGTCATAGAAGCCAGGCACTGCCTCCTTATATTCTACTGGCATGTAGCCAGTGTTGGCGTTCAATCATTAATTGGCTACCTATCAGATCTTGTCTCTAACAGATACCCTCTACCCCTACGCAACTAATTTTGCCTCTGCAACTTTTCTAATACTGTTTCACCTATCTGCAATATTTTTTACTTTCTCTTAGCTACATAATTCTTATTAAGCTCAAACTCAGTTTTTCTCCTTTCAGTTATAATTTGTCTGAATTTCTGTTTCTATCTATAAGACAAATGTACCCATTAAAAACAAGTGGAAAGTCTGGATAGAATAATTTAAATAAATTATTTAAAGGCATCAGAAAACTATCAAGACACCTGGATAGAGAGATTAATCTTAGAGAAAGAGAAAAAGATAACATTACATTGTATCAAATAGATGTGATACTACATTTTTTTTTTCTGAGACATTCTCTGATTCCTAAGGATCAGTCAAGAAGTTCAGATGTTGAATAGTAAGCTGCTACTAAGATGCTCATAAGTTCAGAAGAGCATTTTGATAGTCTTATGTGCCTATGAATATTTAAAAACTGGTACTTGCTTCGGCAGCCACATCTACTAAAATTGGAATGATACAGAGAAGATTAGCATGGCCCCTGCGCAAGGATGACACGCAAATTCGTGAAACATTCCATATTTTTTAATAAAGTGAATTAAGTCTGTTAAAAAAAAATAATTAGGGATGTTGAGCATTTTTTCATATGTTTGTTAGCCATTCGTATATCTTCTTTAAAGAAGGTTCTATTCATGTCTCTTGCCCATTGATATATGGGATTGTTGGCTTTCTTCATGTGGATTAATTTGAGTTCTCTATAGATCCTGGATATCAAGCCTTTGTCTGATTCAAGATATGCAAATATCCTTTCCCATTGGGTA
>CAUYRH010006579.1:0-25923 GCA_963574655.1 Perodicticus potto
CAGGGGTCCTCAAACTACGGCCCGCGGGCCACATGAGTTGGTGTGAATTGTATTTGTTCCCGTTTTGTTTTTTACTTCAAAATAAGATATGTGCAGTGTGCATAGGAATTTGTTCATAGTTTTTTTTTTAAACTATAGTCCGGCTCTCCAATGGTCTGAGGGACAGAGAATTGGCCCCCTGTTTAAAAAGTTTGAGGACGCCTGCCTTAGTCTTTACTCACTAGTTAGGACCACTGGGCTCCTTTCAGAAAAGAGGGATAGAATTTGCCCAGGCCACAGAGACCCATGAGCTGACCTTTATCAAGCCCCACTGGGTGCCAGTGTGAAGCCCCGTGGCCACAGGTGAAGTGTCCACTCCTGGGGGATTCTGCCTCTCCCCTCTTGCAGCACCTCGCATAGGCCCAGCACGTTAGGGGCTGGTGTGGGGCTGCCTGAGCTGGTGGGGGTTGTTATGGAGACAGAGGACACAGGGGCCTCTGCCTTGCTCATTTACCTTGACCTGTCTGCCCACAGGCTGTGGATAATCATGGAAGTGATGTGGTCTGGAGGAGCTGGTGCCATAGTCAAAGTAGCTTTGCAGCCTTTTGGGGCCACAGCTGTTTATTGGTCCTGAGATGCCCTATGATAGTGAGAATTACAAGCAGAAACCCTCTTGAAGGAGTCGCAAGGAGACTTTCAGCTTCTGGCTCGTGGCTGGGAGCATTTTGGAGGCTTTTGGCAGTGTGCTAAGGAGTGAATGTGAGAACAAGTGTGCACCTGCTACTCAGCCTTTCTAAAATACCACAGGCCTGGTTCCTCAAGAGGGTACAGTTCAGTTGGGTACAGGAAAGATTATCCATAACTGGTACACAGCAGAAGGTAGTTTAAATTTCAGCGTGACTTTGAGCTAATCGGGCCCTGCTGTTGGAGCCAGAGAAGGGCATATCAGTGCCGGTATGTTCTACCAGCCCTCATTTCTGCCTCTTACCTGGGATCGTGTCTTGCACACAAAAGGGGCTTGATAAAGGTCAGCTCGTGGGTCTCTGTGGCCTGAGCAAACTTATTGAAGGAAGTGCTGGTTCTCTAATGCGCATTGGAAAACTCTCCTGGGCGTGTCCCCCGGGGGATGGCTGGGCTGAGGAGGGAAAGAAGAGGGGAATTCTAGCCATTGAAATAAAAATAAAAATACAGGGCTAGATCTCTAAATTTAGCATTTTATTTGGGAAGCAAGAGTTACAATTTGGGGCATACACCCAGATTGGGTGCACTTGGTCTGAAGGACAAAGAGAAGGTTCGGAGTTTTACTAGAGAAATGTTGCATATTGTTCTGAAGGAAAGCTCCTGGCACCAGGGCTGGCAAGCTGTGGTTTGAGAGTGATGGTGGTACATAAAACTAGTCTTAGAGTCACAGCAGGTGGTTTCAGCAGCTAGTTATAATTGATCTTAAATTTATAGTAAGCCGTTTCAGGAGCCCAACTGTGGAAAAGTTTAATTCTCGGAGCAGATGCTGTATCACCTGAATGCTTTTCCCCCTGCCCCTCGACTCTGATTTCGTTGGGTATGAGAAGAATGGTCCAGTTGGACCCAGTCACTTGGAAACGTCCTCCCTGAGTGTCATATGATGCTACAAGTGCCATATGGGGTCAGGTCAGTCTCGGCTCCCTCCTGGACGTTGCCCTCCATTGTAGATGGGAGATGTGTGGTCCCACTTGAATTATAGACTCAGGTTATATTTCAAGGACCTCAGATTTCCTTTTGTGATATTTTTTAAGCAATCTGTGTTCAAAGTGGCAAAGGGCTGTGTCGTGGTAGAAGGATCAGTGTCATTCTGTTTGGCTTGGGTACCACGTGGTGTCCCACAGGGCAAGAGTACTGGGAGACAGAGTCCTGTCCACACAAAGGCCCCTCATCTCTAGACATCTATTCCCAGGTGCTTGTAGAGGTGCCGTGCAGTTTACCGGGAGGAAGGGAGAGAGGTAGGCTTATGAAATACCTGGGTGGCAGCTTGGTGTAGACTGCAGGCATGGTTGTATTAACTGCCCTTCAAGTTCTGAAATTCTAGGATCGTTCATTAAACTGTTGCAGAAATTGATTCCCTGAGTGCGCTACTGTTACGGACCGAACAGCAGCACACTTGGGGAATGTTTGTCTCTTTCCCAGTTCATATGTTGTAGCCCTAATCTGCAGTGTGATAATCTGTGGCGATGGTGCCTTTGGGAGATAATCAGGTTTAGATGAGATCATAGGGCGGGGCGTTCGTGATAGGCTTAGTGCCTTTAGCACAAGAAGAAAAGAGAGAGATCTGGCTGTACCTGTGGCTCAAAGGAATAGGGCACCGACTCCATATATGGGAGGTGGTGGGTTCAAACCCAGCCCCAACCAAAAACTACAAAAAAAAAAAGAAAAGAAGAGAGATCTAAACAAGGAAAGGGATGTGAGCACACAGGGAGAAGGTGGCTGTCTGTGAGCTGGGACCAGAGCCCTCAGCAGGCACCCTTCTGCTGGCACCTTGATTTGGGACATCCAGACTAACATATGTTTGCTATTTAAGCCTCCGGGACTGTTTCCTTATAGCATCCCGAGTAGACTAAGACAAAGCTTTCAACAGACCAGACTCTGAATGGGATTCATATTCTTGGGAACTTCTGACAGCGTCCACTGTGCCCTGACTTAGGGCACAGTGCCTTAGGAGTGGCTTTGATTCTCTGCCCTAATCTGGCGTGTAACCCCTGGGAGAGGAGAGCCCCCACCTCCTGCCAGGATGGTCCTTGCCGTAAGCCAGGCAGGCTGGACAAGATGGGCAGCAATGGGCAACCCATCGACCCCTTGAGAAAAGATGTCTTGGCTGCCAGGCACCTTGCCTCTCTCCCCGGGGGCAGCCACAATCTGGACAAAGAGGCACTTGGTACTTTCAAGTTAGCCATGCTCTTTTGCTGTCATTATAGGACAGGCCTTGGGCCAACTCCAGTGACCCAAAGGACCTGTCACTGCAGCTGCTTCTAATGTCTTTTGTTGGCAGTTCCCCTTTCACTTTCCAAAACCGAGTCAGCGGCTGGGTGGCTTAAGTCATCTGCTCTGTTGTGGCTGAATTTAGGTACAAATTTGGGAATGTCTTCAGGCTGCTTTTCAGCACGTCCCAGCTGGCAGACCAAATTCCTTTCTTTTCAGGGATATCTGTAAGAGTGGGGCAGTATTGAGGGTCTCATGCTGTAAGCTCGGTAACAGCACTTCATCAGCTCACGGGTAGAAGCAAAGAGCCAGGAGGGACTCCTGACCCGCCAGAAGGGTGCAGGAGAGGCAACTGTTGCGTACTTGTTTACTTTGTTAATGTTTGTGTTGTTTTTCCCGTACAAGTTGTACCTAAGTACTTTCTTATGGGGAAGGATTCATAAACCCGGAGGTAACACTGGTGGATACAGCCTTAGTGTTCCGTTTCTCTGCATCAATAAAGCTTGTATACACTCTATTTTTTAGAAGAACAAATTGTGTTATACCATGGCGGTTTGCTTCCCCCGAATGGTATATTTGAAGAGCTTCCCGAGTCAGTACATAGAGGTCACCTCACTGTTTTGTAATAGACAGAACAGTATTTGCTAGTGTAGAATAAATACTCTTAGCATGATTCATCTAAACAGGCCCCTAGTGATATTAAAATTCTTTCAAAATTTCTACTTTCACATAAAGCTTGTTTGTATATAAATCTTTGTAGATATGTATCTCCCGCCAACATTGAAGGTGGATGAGCACAGTATCAGTTTTTAGAAGGATGAAATCATTTTCTGGGATAGCCTTGCATTCCTGAGTTCCTATTTCAAATAAGTAGGGAAAAATACCTCCTTATACACTATCTGGCTCTAATTCCCTCTAACTGTGACTCAGAACTTTGGAAGAGGCATTTTGCTGTGCTCTTGGTTTTAAGGAAGAAATGGCTTCACTAAGGCGTCAGCCACATACACCTGAGCTGGCGGGTTCAAATCCAGCCTGGGCCTGCCAAACAACGACGGCTGCAGCAAAAAGCTACCTGGGAGGCAGAGGCAGGAGAATCGCTTGAGCCCAGGAGTTGGAGGATGCTGTGAGCAGTGATGCTACGGTGCTCTACGCAGGGTGACAGCTTGAGACTCTGTCTCAAAAAAAAAAAAAAAAGAAAGAAAGAAATGGCTTCTTTCAGGAGTAAAATTGCAACTTTAAGTTGGATTTCCTGATAATGTGTTTTCAAAACCCACTGTCATTTTCCTTCCTAATATTTACCACAAGTTGCATTTGGGTAATTACTTGGATAATTATTTGTGGAATACTGTTTCTCCGTCAGATTGTAAATTCATTAAGGGCAGAGACCATATGTCCTTAAAACTTGATACCTGGTAGGTTTCATTCAAGTGTGTGTAAACGAACAGAATGAGCAGGGATGCCAGGAGGGTTGTAATGTTTTTTGAATTCTCATTGTTATTGTCTCCAAAATGCGATTTTGAGCAGTTTTGAAAGAGTGTTAACTCTCCATAAAAAAATATTTGGGACGCTTACCTGGCAGGGGAGATACCGTGATCACGAAGGTGGTTTTCCCAGGGCGAGGCTCATCCATTGCACTCCGGACGTGCTGACCCCTGCGATTTCCCCAAACGTGGGAAACTGGACTGCATAATTTGTGGTAGTGGGGGACTGCGTTCGTGCTTTCCCCTTAAAAATAAATAAATAAATAAATATTTGGGGACTCTGTATAGTGTCATTGGAGCTGACTAAATAACAGGAATAGAGCAAGAAATATGAAGCGACAGAAAGCTTCAGTAATGATGAGAGCAATAAAAAAAGACAATACTAAAAAGTGCACCCTTGACTTTGAGACCCAGTGAGTTAGAGGATCCATATTAATTATTTACTTCCCCCTATTGTTGTCCTCACACCCCCATCTCTAAGCCCTTACAAAGAAAAGAAGAAGAAGAAGAAAAGAAAATGAGACTGCTGCTGTAGGGGAAAAAAACAAAATCCTGTATTTCAAAATAAGTGAAACTCCGAACCTCTTACAAAAACTGGAAATAAAATCTTTGGACTTTTGCAAATCTCGGTTTAGATTAGCAACATCCTTTTTAAAAAGCGTGTAAACGGCGTCCCTCTGCAGCCTGCGCTTCCTGGAGTTGCTGACGGATCTGAGGCGGTGGGGGTTTGGCCCAGAGGTGGAAGGGAGGCAGTTTGGGCGCTTTGTGCACTAGCTGAGCTGGCCACCTCTGAGCAAGGTCGCCCAGCCACGTGCCACGGGCTTTCTGAGGATGGCAGGAGACATTCGTCGCCTGGGGAGTAGGCGGCCTAAATGGAATCTGTGATGTGTGCTGCCAGGGCACACTTGGTTCTGTTGGAGGTGGTGACGGGAAGGGGAGTCTTCTCTTCTTTTTTATTCATTCTCTCTAAAGCCTGTACTCCTTTTTCTTTATAAATATTTATATATGCATATATTTATCTGACTATAAAGATAAGGCTTGCTGCAGAAAATATGGGAAAATATAGCAGAGAAAATCGCAGTAAATCGAGCACCGGGGTAACCTCTGCTACATCTTGGTGTATCTCCCCCTGTGCTTTTTCATATATACATAGCTGGTCACTTGTATTCTCCTTTTAAATACCAAACACTGAATCAGGGGCGTGTTACTGACAACCTAAAATAAGTGACTGCGGCAAAGACTTCAATCAGTGAAGGTTTATTAAGCCGAAGTTGAGGACACCTGGGAAAAGCAAATACCATAGAAAAATCCTTGGCTGTTTTTTGGAAGGAGAATTTGGAAGTGTTAGTATTTAAGGGGAGTAGGGAGTACAGAAAGGAAAAACCAAGGGAGCAGGTGGGTACTGAGACACAACGGTTCCATTCTTGTGAGACCTGGGAAAATCTATATTTTATATACGGTGAGACCAATGCTAGAAGAGAAAATAGGAATGAAAGAAGCATCAATTATATAGATGTCCCTGGGCGGGTGAAAGAATGTTGGATCCTGTCTTGTCTCTCTTCTGCACCTGGGAATATAAATTTGTAATTCATTATTACTGTGGAATTGAGCAGACTTTGGTGTTAGGAGCTGGACGGAGCTCCGTACTTGTAGGAGACCAGCCAGGGATTCCCTTAATGAGTCATGTGTGGGGCCAGCCCTTCCACAGGTGCCTGAGGGCAAAAAGCGTAAGGAATTGGGGTAGTGGTCCTAAGACTTTTATTTTCTTTTACATTACTATGTTCTTAAATCTTTGAAAACTTGATTATTGTTGGTGAGACCATGGAATGTTGTACAAGTGTGTCATTAATATTAAATAGCATTGTGAGGAACACTCCTGAACATAAACCTCTTCTCTCTAAAGATCTCAGTATTTCAACAGAATGTGTGGGTCTAATTAACATTTTCAAAGTGTAGTGAACGTTTTCAAGACTCGTGATTCGAATGGTTAGGTTGCCCTCTGGGAAGATTCTCAGTGGACATTCCACCAGCAGCTGAGACAGTGCTCGCCCTTTCCTGTAGCTACCCGCGGTAGCTGATGATTTTTGACAGTTTAATAGATTGAAAAAGGTATGCCATTGTTGTAAATGACATTTTTTTCAGTTACAGTGAATTTTATTTAGTTACAGTCTAGAATGTTTTATCATATGTATCTTTTCCACGTAAATAATTATGTAAATTATCTGTTCTTTAGTTTCTTTCCAAGGGCATCTTGATTCCTCAGTGGATGTTCTTAAATATTTCTATGGATAACATAGTTTCAGATATTGTTTAGTTATCCCTTATTATAGATATTTTCTTATCAGTTCTCAGTTACTTTCAAATTTTGTTTATGGTTAAGTTGTGATGCGCAGAAGTTATTTTAAGTCATCAAAATTGTCTTTTAATTTTTTATTTCTTCAGTTCCATTTTGGTTAGATTGACATAGCCCTATCCTTAGAGTAATTAAATAGACATCAATTTTTTGTAATTATGTTTAATAATTTTATTTAAACATTTAACCTCTTCAATCTGTTTTGTTCTTTGGATGGTGTAAGTTAAGACTTTAACTGATAATTCCCACTTTGTTATTTACTGGGGACTCTGTTCATTCTCCAGGCCAATTCTTTTTTTTTTTTTTCTTTTAAGAGGCAAGAGTCTCACTTTGTCACCCTCTGTAGAGTGCGGTGGCATCACAGCTCACAGCAACCTCCAGCTCTTGGGCTTAGGTGATTCTCTTGCCTCAGCCTCCCGAGTAGCTGGGACTACAGGCGCCCGCCACAATGCTCTGCTATTTTGTTGTTGTTGTTGCAGTTCGGTTGGGGCTGGGTTTGAACCCGCTATTCTTGGTATGTAGGGCTGGCACCCCACTCACTGAGCCACAGGTGCCACCCATCCAGGCCAATTCTTAAGTGAGCCTATTTTAGGGCCGTTTGTGTTCTGCTCGTCTCTTAATTCTCATAAAACACCAGAACATTCCATTATTGCTCTCATACTGGCTCAGTTACAGGTGTGAGAGGATGCCTGGGTAAACAAATCATGATATAGCAGAACCATGAGCAGGGAAACCACAGCTCAGCAATCTAAGAACTGGCTTGCTCAGCACCAATTGTTCCATCTCTCTAGGAGATTAATTTCCTCACAACATATTAAATATTTAAGGGATTACAAAATTACAGGAAGAGCATCATTACAGCAGGACCCTTACTGGAAACTTGTCAGGTTAGCTCAAGTACTAGACATTTCTTTCAGTAGTTACAAAGAACACTATTTTGATATATAATAAGAAATATATTTGGTCCTTGGTTTCCCAGCGCTCAGCTCTTAAAATCCTTGGAATCTCCAAAGTGACAGGTGCCTTTTTGCATGCCAGTCTGGTGGCAGGGGTTGCTGGACAGCCTCAGGTTGGGGGCTGGTTGCCAGGAGATACAACCTTGTGACGGGAGGGTCGGAACTTTCAGCTTCAACCCCTGACCTCAGGGGAAGGGGAGAGGGGCTGAAGGTTGAGTTGGTCACCAGTAATCCATGATTTGTTGCGCGTCCATAAAACCCCAGAAAAACAGAGTTCAGAGAGATTCTAGGTTACGTGCTAGGAGTGTGGGGCTTCCCAACTGCATGGGAAGGACCTCTCTGAACCTTACTCTAGGTATCTCTTCACCAGTCTGTTCATTTGTATCCTTCAAAATATTCTTTATGATAGGCTCGGCGCCTGTGGCTCAACGGGATAAGGCGCCAGCCACGTACACCTGAGCTGGCGTGTTCGAATCCAGCCCGGGCCGCCAAACAACAATGGTGGCTGCAACCAAAAAATGGCCGGGCGTTGTGGCGGGCGCCTGTGGTCCCAGCTACTTGGGAGGCGGAGGCAAGAGACTCGCTTGAGCCCAGGAGTTGGAGGTTGCTGTGACCTGTGATGCCACAGCACTCTATCCAGGGTGACAACTTGAGGCTCTGTCTCAAAAAAAAAAAAAAAAAAAAATATATATATATATATGTATATATATATGTATGTATTCTTTATGATAAATTGATAGACAAAGTAAAGGCTTTGCCTGAGTTTGTGAGTCACTCTAGCAAATGTTCAAAACAAGGAAAGCATTTGGGGAATGCTCAGTTTATACCTGGCTGGTCAGATGTTCTATTACTGCCGTCTTTGTGATTGTAGGAGGTTACAATAAATACGGATGGGGTAAATCAAGTAAAAGTACTTTGAGAAAAATTACAGCTTTCTCATCAGTTCAGAAAGAAGCAAACATTCCAGCATAAAGGATGGGCTGTGCCTGGACTTGGCGCTTCAGCCGAGGAGACAAGCTTGTTTGTGGGTGTACAGGTGTGGCAGCTGAGGGAGTTTTCCATATGAATTTTAATTTGGCAAATATCTACATGTCTGTGTTCAGGCAGTAAGGGGAAAATTAAAGCACTACCCCTTTTACTTTTTTTTTGGACACACCTCAATCTGAGTTTCTTCCCAAGGTTACTGTTTAGTGTATATTCTTTGACACTGCTGATTTTTGTAATTTGTATGTATGTATGTATATTTTTGTGTATTTTTATGTATGTATATGTCCTGGAGATAGTTCCCTGTCAGTGCTTGTAGATCTGCCTCATTCTTTCGAAATGTGTCATGCTTTTCTGGAGTGTGACTCCTCCGCAGTTGGTGTAACTCTCTGTGGACTCAGGCGTTCATTCCGCTTTTTCCCCCTACAAACAGTGGGTCAGTGACCACCCTTGTGCTGCCTGGTGCAAGACGCACTTGTCTAGAGCGTGGTCCGCAACTTCTTGTTCTCGGGATCCCTTTACACTCTTAAAATTTATTAAGGATTCCAAGGAGTTTTTGTATGTGGGTTTTAGCTATTTGTATTTATCATGTTAAAAATACAACTAACAAATTTAAAAAATGCCAATTTAAAATAAACCCATTACATGTTCACATACGTATTTTTTATGAAAATTAACTTCAGAAGTAAGAACTTAGTAATACGAGTGGCACTGTTTTCCATTTTTGCAAAAATCCTTTATGTCGGTCTTAACAGAAGGGCAGTGGAGTCTCTCGTTTGCTTCTCATTCCTTACGTCGTGCTATCCCTGTCCGTAGACTCTGCAAACTCCTCTGTGTACACTCGGGAGAGAAAGAGAATGAAAGGGAAGTTACTCAGCACTGTGAGAATAGCTGAACATCGCGGCCCTCCTGAAAGGGCCTGGAGGTGCAGGGAGTCCAGACCACGCTTTGAGAACCGTTGCTCTGGGGTTAAACTTGATAATGGAACTTTAAGCGAGGTCAAAAGGTGTGCACATTTGATGAAAGTGTTTCAAATTGTATATAAAACCAGCACATTGTACCCCCTGATTGCATTAATGTACATAGCTATGATTTAATTTTAAAAAAAGCTAATAAAAAAATAGAAATAAATTATCAAATAATTTCAAAAAAAAAAGGTGTGCACATTTTAAATTTAAAAGGCACTTCTGATGGTCTTCCAGGATTTTGTCTGTTTACACCTCCATCACCAGTGTAGGGAATACTCCTTGCCTGGCCTCTTACTAACATTTAGTATTTTCAGAGTTTTTAATTTGCCATTCTTACCGTTGAAATGACATCTTGTTGTTTTAGCTTGTAGTTCCCTGTTCACACTGGGATTTGATTTCTGGACTTGGTGGCATCTGGTGACTCTTCTCTCCTTGCCCCTTACCAATGTCCTTTGGCCCGAGGTGTTTGATTCTAGAGCAGTGCTTTTCAACCTGTCTTATCTCACGGCAAACTTGAACTTCCAGAACTTCCAGTTAAACTGCCGCAGCACACTCAAATTATATTGATCAAAAAAAATTTAAAAAGAGTGTAAAAAAGAATATAATTACTGTGCTTTTGAACGGCTTTAGAAATTAATTTAATTAATGTTCTTTACAAATTCTGGCGATCCTCTCACAGCATACCAGTTGAAAATTACTCTCCTAGAAAGACTGACAACTTGTTATCCTCGGCTTATGAAATTCAACACCCACGAAAGAAATTAATCTTAACTATCTCTTTTTATCTTTTTTAAAAAAACCACAGGGCTTTTTAAAAGGCTGGATGTTTTACTTCAGAGCCCTCTGTTTCGTGTTTAAATTTAGTCAACTACTAAAACTAGCAAATACCATTATTAGGAATGTGAAAAATGCCTGCTAAAAAGGCTTTCTTTTAAATGTTAACACCAGCTCCACACTTGGTGATCTAGTGTGGTGATTTCCAACTGGTGTGTTGCAAGAGGATCTTAGGTGTGCCATGAACAGTTTTAAAGATCATTATTTTCAAAAGAAGTTAAAGTACATTAAGTGTATTCTTTTTTCTGCTCTTTTTTTTTTTGATCAACATAATTTAAGTACACCATGGAAGTTTCACTAGAGTTCAAGTGTGCCGTGAGATAAGGCAGCCCATTTGGTTCAAAAAGATTGAAAACCACTGATCTAGGGTAAGGGCTCTTAATGATTTCAAAAAGCCATTTCATGGGGCAAAGTCATTTTTAGGAGAGAGAGGATCTTAGCTGAACCCTCGCTTGGTGGTTTACCTCTTTTTCCTGACAGTACCAGGTGATTTATTTGCAAAATAGTTAATAATGCCTGTGAAATGAGATAATACTTGGAAAGAGCCTGATACATTATCAATACTCAGTACATATTGGTTGACACTGAGCTAGTGTAAATTCAGCCTCTACAACCTTTGTAAAACCCTGAGACAGTGGCACACGCTTCACCCAGCTCCCAGATTCGGGCACCTGCTCCCGGAGCAGCCTGGGTGACAGTAACTGGGACCTGCCTCTCTCCTCCCCACAATGTCCTTAAAGGGGGGAGAGGCCGGGGACTGATGCTGTTGATCTTCTTCAGCTTCTTCTTCTTTTTTTTTTTTTTTGCAGTTTTTGGCTGGGGCAGGTTTGAACCGTCACCTCTGGTATATGGGGGCCAGTGCCCTACTCCTTCAAGCCACAGGCGCTGCCCTGACCTTCTTCTTCTTAATAAGGCTTCATTCCTTTTCTGTAAACACTCTAAGCCATTACATTCTCAGTTTTTCTTTTTTTCTTTTTCCTTTCTTTTTTTTCAGTTTTTGGCTGGGACTGGGTTTGAACCCGCCACCTCTGGCATATGGGGCTGGCGCCCTACTCCTTTGAGCCACAGGTGTTGTCCTCTCAGTTTTTCTTTATTGCATACATTAACATCATTGATGGGATAGAATTGAAGGATCACACTCACAATGCTTACTGCTTAGCTGAGGAGCAGCTGTGGGGAGCATGCATGGCCAAAAGGGACCTTGTGCGTCTCATCTTGGGATCAGTCTCAACCCTGTAACATGGGGCCTCTGCAGAGGGATTCATCACCATGAACTCCTGTGCCCTGGAGCCTGATGAGGCTCATCCCCGCCTCGTCGTAATTATTATTTTTTTCTTCTCTCATCTCCATTCATTCATGTTCTCATTCATCGGACATGTGTTCGTTGAACACTCTGCTGCTCAGTAGGGCTCTATCTGAAGAAGGCAGACGTGGTCCTAGGAGCTGGCAGTGTCACGAGGAGATGGCTTCCCTAATGATTTCAGATGTCTGTGCCAAGGCGAGGGAGGCCCACCCAGCTGGGGGCCTTGGGGGAGGCGCCCTGAGGAGGCAGCATGTGGGCTGAGTTCCCCATCAGCAAGTGTGAAGACTCTTGGGGAGAATGCACATGTTTTCTGGGAGAAACTGAAAGAGGATCGGTGTTACTGGAACCTGCTGGGCGTGAGGATGAGTACAGAGGTCTGATCCTCAAGGGCCTGTGGGATTGGGATTTTAGAGCGTGTCTAGGAAGCACTCGGGGTCAGATAACATGTTTTAAAATCTTACCCCACAGACTTCATGGAGGATGGACCGGACTGGGCCAGAAGGAGTTGAGGAGAGATGAGTTAGGGCAGTGCGTTCAGGCTTATAAATTACGTGTGCTTTGAGGACCAGCCCTGTCACATGTGTCTTATAATCTAGTGTGGCACTTTATATGGGAAAATGTCTGATACTGAGCCGTGCTGGGAGGTCCACAAGTGCACCTGGTGCCTCTCTGATGTCCAGGGATGCTGGATGTCCAGGGAAGGACCTGACCTGGTCACGCCCATGGGTCTGCCTGGGTCTCAGCGTGGCAGCTTTTGAAGTCAGGGCAGTACAGTGGACGGTGAGGAGGTGGCTCTGCCTGGCCGTCGCGGCCAGGTCCTGTGTGGATGTCTGGTCCTGGGTGGGCTCCCCAGCGTCCACTCTCTGTAACAAGCAGAGCAGGACGTCCTGTCGGCTGAGGGCCTGTGAGAAGCTCGGTGGCCCTGGAGGGCCAGGCCCAGCCCTGGTGAACAGCTGAAGGGAGGGCAGGTCCCAAGAGAAAATGACCTGGGGAACAGCATTAACTAACAGCCACTGTACATTCCCCCCAGCATTTTATCCCAGATTATCCTCTATCTGATCCCCAGCTGGATTCTGCTCCAAGCACAGTGATCTGCTCCTGTCCTTTAGGGCTGTTGACTTTAATACACAAAGTGTGCGCTCCTGCTGTTTCCCGAGCCTGGATTCCCTTCTCTCCTACCTTCTGCCACCCTTCAGATTTATCCTTATGCAGTTGTTTTCAACTGTTATCATTAGTGGTTCGTATCTTCGGCCTCCTCTGCTGGACTCTAAGCCCCAGAGGGAGGGGTCATGCCTTTTTGATCTTTGAACCCCCTGCATTGCACTCAGCATATACCCAGTAAGTGCTTTGTGGGTTAAGCTCGGCACCGTTGAGCTCTGAGTGCCTCGGAGAACGTCTGTGCTCTGTTGCTCCCTGGGAAAGTGGGAAGAAGGGAGCCCCAGCCCTGATGAAAGGTGCTTGGGGTCCCTTTTCTTTCTGGAGGTTCCTCGAATAAAAGAGCATTGTCCACTTTAGCATTTGCATGTCACGTGAGACCCATGATGGTCTATTGAGAATGTCTTTGTATTTGTGAAAGGAGAGAGATTTATGTGGTCTGAAGAGAAACCAGAGTGTGAGAATGTCCTTGTAGTTGTAAAGAGACCACGTGCCCGATTGTCTGCCTAATAGTGACAGTCATTGTAAGTTTTTTCCATTTTGACGTCATCCCTAGTCTTTGATTCAGTACAGAATTTAAATGCTCAAAGCCTTGCAGCTCTACAGAAGGGCGTTTCTTTGTTCCAGGAATTACGAAAGCAAGCTTCTAAAAGGCGTCTTTGACAGACAGGAGGGACTTATATACAAAACGACCTAAGGAAGCTGGGTCTAGGTTGAGGCTGTGGCCCTTTAAATCTGTTCACCTGTAGAATGGGTGTAATGGTAGCTAGTTCCCAGGTTTCTTTCCCTGGAATAAGAGCGGCTAATGCCTTAAATCTAAGATGACAGTTGCCCAAGGCCTGCTTTCATGGTGGGGAAATCAGAGCACCAAGGGAAATAATACAGGACGTGACAAAGGAGCCCTGCATCCTCGCATTGCCAGGGCCTCCCCTGTGCCTGACCCGCAGATAAAAATTCTAGCTGCGGTTTGCTGAGTTCTTCCTGTGAGCTGGTGCTGTGGCAGCCACTTTATTTAATCCTTGTGGAAATTCTATGAGGTTTGACAAATGAGAAAAATTAGGTTCGGGGCAACGCCTGTGGCTCAAAGGAGTAGGGTGCCAGCCCCATATACTGGAGGTGGCAGGTTCAAACCCGGCCCTGGCCAAAAAAACTGGAAAAAAAAGAAAATTAGGTTCAGAGATGTTAGTCAGCTTGCTAGGAAGTGAAAGAGAAAACTCAGCATCTGTTGAATATAATGAGGTCTTTTTTAGTGGCTCACTGGGTAGGGCGCTGGTCCCATATACTGAGGGTGGTGGGTTCAAACCCGGCCCCGGCCAAACTGCAACACAAAAATAGCCGGGCGTTGTGGCGGGCGCCTGTAGTCCCAGCTACTCGGAGGCTGAGGCAAGAGAATCACCTAAGCCCAGGACTTGGAGGTTGCTGTGAGCTGTGTGACGCCACGGCACTCTACAGAGGGTGACAAAGTGAGACTCTGTCTCTAAAAAAAAAAAAAAAAAAAAAAATTAAAGCAACCTTCAGAAATGAAGATTCAGAACCTCTATTTATAGAAGACTTAACTTAGTTTTCCCCCTTTAAGCTGGGGTCTTTTCCCCATACAGTTTCATGCAAATTAGGCTTTTATGTCAGCGAAGACCAGCTAAACATAATTCGTAGTAATCCCTCTTTGGCTTGAGGGTGTCTATTAAGGCTGCCCCCTTGGCCTTGTGTGGTCTGTTCCTTTAACTTTCCTTAGTCTGACCCTTCTTTCCTCCTCTTTTCTTTTTTTCATTTTTCACGTTCATCTTGGGATTCTTCCCAGGTTCCCCAACAACTTTCTTAAATGCTGCAGAAACTAAGACCAAGCACGTCTCCTCTGGTGGACCCGTGGCCGTCTGGGGTTGTGCAGGCTTTGTTCCCTGGCGTTCACATTCCTGCTGCACCATCTCTGATGGGTCCTTTCCCGGGCCCACCTCTCCCGGCACCAGGTGAGTCCGTGCCAGGGTCCCCTTCCAGTCTGCAGTATCTCTGACTCCGTGTACAGGAGAGTCAGCTGCTCTGAGCCACGTCCTCACACTCCAGCCATTAGCCGCACGTGGCTGCTCTTGTTGGCCGTGGTTTTTGATGACATTTTCTGTGAATTTGTGTCTAGCGTTCAGGACTCGGTTGGGGAGATTGATGCTGGCTCTGTCCTGCTGCCTCTCGTGTTCTGGACTGACCTTGCGTTCCACAATGCCTGTGCTCCTCAACTCCCCCAGCCGGGTGGCCTGCTTGCACCTTCTCCCCCTCTGGTCACTCGTCCCCGGAGTGTCACAGAGTCAAATTACAGTTTGACCAAGTAGTAGCTATTTCCCGTGACCTCTCTGAGCCTCAGTTTTCTCATCTGTAGATTGGGTATAATGATAGCCGGTTCACGGGTTTCTCTTCCTGGCATGAGAACGTCTATTCCTGCTTTATGGCAGCATTCAGCAAATACCCTCCCTTCCCACTAGGCGATTCTGTGTCGGGAAGGAGCTCATATGCAATCGGCACTTGGGATGCTGTCAGCGTAGCGTGGGAGTCACATGATTCCTGTACGATTGATTTTTTTTCCCAGCATGTGAATGATTGGCACCAAGTGAGAACATCGGGATGGAGCGGCTAAGGAGACTGTGTTCCCGGTGCCCATCACCCCTTGCTCTTCCCCACGGCTCCGACTGGCCGTTTGCCCCGTCTCAGAAGTGCTCTTCTGCCGTTTTCTCCGGGCTTCCAGGGTCCTGACCCTGTGTGTGTAACTCACAGCCTCACCTCCCTTCTGCACCCCTTCATCACGCAAGTGTGTGTTGATTGGGATTGTGGCTATTTCTGTTAGTTTTGATTAAAACTGCACGTATTTTTGAATGATCTGTCCCCAGTATGTTCTATAAGCCCTGTTATTTTAGTGATTTTTGCAGAGAACTGTTTTCTTTAACATATAAATAGCAACATCGTACAGAGATTTGGTTTTCTTGTCTGCCGTCCGACTTGTTTAGTTTTGTGTTTTTCAGGTACAGACTTGTGGGGTACAAGAGCAATTTTGTTATGCGCAGAGGTTGCACAGTGGTTAGATGAGGGCTTTTAGGGTATCACTCAAATAACAGACATTGTACCCATTAACTAATTTCTCATCTTCACCCTTCTCCACCGGCTGAGTCTCCATCATCTGTCATTCCACCCCCCACACCCCTGTGTACACATTTTTTAGCCCACTTGAGTGACAATCTCACTCAATTAGCTTTCTGTGCTGGGCTCACTTCACTTTAAATAATGATCTAGCTCCATCTAGATTGCTGCAAAGACATGATTTCCTTCCATCTGGGTTTTTGCATTGATCTTCATTTTCTGGACCGAAAACCTTGGGCGTAGACCCAGCGGGGACCAAGAGGTGACAGAAGAGACTTCAGTCAGACATGTGCTGTGACTGTCTTCACACCTTCTCTCCCCCACCTGAACTACTACAAGAGAGTGATAGACTTACTGGTTTCTTCATCTTTACTTGACCCCCAATAGTCAATTCTTGACACAGCAATCAGCGTAATTTTTTTACAATGAAAATCAGATAATTTCGCTTTAAAAATTCCAAAATTATTTTGTGCAAAATTCAGGATTGAGCAGGTGGATGACTATATAGGGACTGTTGGGAGCAGGGTTCTCACCGTGAAAAGAGGAAGGAAGGTGAAGAAGAACCCAGTGATATTGGATTAGCAATAAAGATTTCTGTGTAAATTCACAATTAGAAAAGAAACAATTATTTCCTATTTTCATCTGCTGGAAGGGCCCGGAGACAGTGACAATGCAGGAACAGTGAACACATCCAGCACCCAAATCTTCATTTTAAAATTCCAAGGAACCCAGAGCTCTTTGAGAAATGACTGATTGTAGGGTTAGTGCAGAGAAAGCGCAAGGCAGGCCCAGAGCATCTTCTACAGGACGTACAGGAGTGTTCAGAAACTGAGGGACGTGTCAGAAGGACACAGGAGCTAGCTGGACAGGGACCATTTGGACGTCAAAACGAGTAACAGTGATGGATCATAAGTATAAAAAGTTCATGAGTTCATGTTGATGCTAAAAGAACAAAGAAGCTTCCTCTTCATAGTCAAATGCCCTCTGTTATATGTAGAGGGAAAGATAAAGTTGGGAAAAAACTCTTCCGTTTGCAACGCGGTTGAACTATTTGATTCATCACCGCGTGAAAGTTTGTTACAGGACCTGGTAACAACATAGTCTGCAAGATAACAACTATGTCTCCAACGTAGGCTCCAAGACCTCCCCACCTACTTCACAGGGAAAAGGCACTTTTATGAAGAGAGGCCTGGCAGACAGCACCCGCCCTTCAGTGACCCCCGTAGGAGACCTCGCCAGTCCGGGGGGAAACTGCCGCCCAGTGTCACTGGGGTGGTGTCCATAGGAGGACCCACAAGCCGCCTTGGGATTCCTGCCAGCAGTGCAGAACCTGCATCAGAGCACAGGGAAACCATCAGACGCCAACCAAGGGACGTTGCCCAGAACGTTGCTCAGTGCTCACCTCCCATGGAAGGGCCATGAGTGACAGAGAAAGGCTCTGGAACTACTTTGGGAAAAGTAATTAAAGAGACAGGACACTTAAATGCAGCCTGGAGAGCAAGATTGAATCCTGATTGGAGGAAAAGTTGCTGTAAAGGATAGTTTAGGAAATCTAAGTATGGATACCTGCTATTTTCAGGTTTTCTTGTTGTTGTTTTGTTTTGAAACAGAGTCTCACTATGTCAGATGTCACTCTTGGTAGAGCGCTGTGGCGTCACAGCTCACAGCAACCTCAACCCTTGGGCTTAAGTGATTCTTTTGTCTCAGCCTCCCAAGTAGCTGGGACTACAGGAGCCCACCTGGCTGTTTTTTTATTGCAGTTGTCATTGTTTAGCAGACCCAGGCTGAGTTCGAACCCACCAGCCCCAGTGTATGTGTCTAGCACCCTAACCACTGAGCTACGGGGGGTGGGGGTGGGGCAAGTTTTTTTTTAATTTTGTCATTGCGCTGGGTTCTTTATGGGAATGTCTTTGCCCTTGGAAGACACACACTTCAGAGAATAAAGGGTCATGATCTCTGTAACTGATACGTGGTTCACGAAGAAAAACATATATATTATCTATGTATATTTGTCTATATATATGTGTGTGTGTGTGTGTGTGTGTGTGTGTACATATATAGAGAGAGAGTGAGAGAGAAAGTGGTTGAATCTAAATGACAGCTAGGTAGAACTTCATTGTAATATTCTTATAATCTTTTGGGAGATCTGGAAAAAAATTTCGAAGTAAATAAAAAGAGATGAAGTAGACTCAGCAAAATGTCAATATCTCTTTAAGTTTCTAGACATCTATCATTTCCCGTAATCTCCTGTCTATTTGAATTAATCTTAGATGATAAAGAGTTTAAATACATTTAGCACTTAGCATCCTTCGTGATGTACCGTTGAGTTCCTCTGCCGCCTTCCCCTGCACCTGGGTCGTGGAGATTCCACTCGTCCAGCAGTCGTGAGGCTTTGCACCGGAATCGCGTGAGCTCTTCTTTTGTGGGGTTTGGATTTTTTGAGTGTGCCGACAGGCTGGAGTTGCCACCACAGGAAGGAAACCCCTCAAACTGCTCCTTAGTTCTCTGGTCCATTTGCTTTTTGGGGTGGAATCCTGGCTTCATGGTTCTCTGTGGCTGTCATCTCAGCCCAGCTGACATTTCCCTTCTGCTCTGCACTTAGCAGGCTGTGTTGTCTAAAGCATCATTCTTGACTCAATTAAATGAGCCTTGTAGGTTCCCTTCTAAGATTTGTGGCTTGGTGGTTTGTTCTCTGAGGCCGCATGGTCTCACGTCCTAGACCACAGGTCTAGGCTGTATTAAAAGCAGTGCCGTCTGGATTGTGCAGTGTCTGATGTGTTAGAGCAGAGATTTTCAGCTGCTGTGCCTGAGAGGATCTTAGATGTGCCACCAACATTTTTAAAGATCATTAATTAAATTATTTTCAAAAGACATTCAGAGCACAGTAAGTACATTCTTTTTCTCTCTCTCTCTTTCTTTTTAAATCAACATTAATTAAGTGTGCCACAGATGTTTAACTATGGGTTCAAGTGCGCCGAGAGATAGAAAGGTTGAAAAGCACTGTGTTGGGCTCACAGAGACAAACCATTCATTCTAGAACGCCTGGCGGTGGTTTGTGGCTCCGTGTTACAGGGATGGATGGTGGGACTGCTTGGGACTGGCTGTTTTCTCAACTGTTGAACTGTGCAGTGATATCTTATGGGGATACGTGATCATTAATGGAAATGGTACTTACAATAGTGCTTTAAAACTTTCAAAGCACCAGGCAGGTGTTATTTCTTTGGTACAGAGTAGTGCATGAAGTTCAGAGAGACGGGTGTGTTCTGCCCACAAAGGCTTGAGATAGCGCTGGAGGGCACAAGACATGTGTGGGTGTTCATGCTGCGTCGTTAAGGGGAATTTTCTACAGCATCTCTGATGGTTTGGTTTTTTTTTTTTTGAGACAGAGCCTCAAGCAGTCACCCTGGATAGAGTGCCGTGGCATCACAGCTCACAGCAACCTCCAATTCCTGGGCCCAAACGAGTCTCTTACCTCCGCCTCCCAAGTAATTGGGACTTACAGGTGCCTGACACAACGCCCGGCCATTTTTTTTTTGGTTGCCGTCGTTGTTTGGCGGGTTCGGGCTGGATTCGAACCCGCCAGCTCAGGTGTACGTGGCTGGTGCCTTAGCCCGTTGAGCCACAGGCGCTGAGCCATCTCTGATGGTTTTAAAGTGCTGTGGGAGGTCCATGGGGAGGAATCTTGGCGGAGAAGGTGACGTTGGGGTCATGCTTGGAAAGGCAGTGAGGGAAAGGTGTGGAGGCACTGTGGCTCCCAGGAGTTGGAGGGAGGGCTCTGGAGCAGAGGGCATGGTAAGGAGACTCAGGTCTGTGAGCACATCAGGGCCTGGAGCCGCTGCTAAGCTGAATTAGAGCATCCGTGCAGCTCTGTGCCCTGGGCAAGGGGGACCAGTGAGAATTGTTACACCAAGGGAGTGTCAAGATCAGAACTGAGCTGAAGCATGTATAATCCGGCAGTGGGTGAAAGTGAGGGAGAAGGGAGAGACTGGAAGCCCTCTTGATTGGGAGACTACTAGGAAATACCTGAAGACCGAATCTCTTTACCTCTCAATATTATTTTGAAGAGTAAATGAGACAGACAGACAGTCCAGGTCCCAAGCTTCCCCACCCTACAGCAGCAGCTGGCCAGCCTGACCTGGGTGCTTTTGCATCAGGCTTGGCCGGCACAGACTGGATGGGGGAGGCTTGTGGCTCACAGTCCCCCACTGTGCCAAACACCACCACCCACCCGCACCCCCTGCTTTGCCCCTGTCTTCTCTCCTGCTCTTCCCTCCCTGCTTGTCTTGACCTCCCTGACTTTGTTTCCCATTTCTGGCCTGGGAATACACAATGCCTGGGTCTTGATCTATTTCTCTCCCCAGATTTGCCCTTGACTCCTCCAGGCAGCTTTTTTCTTCCCAGCCACCTACTCAGATTCCCCATTCTGACAAAGCCCCCTGGTCCCCAGGACCTCTTCGTGTGACCTTGCAGAGTGACTGGCCCAGAGAGAAATGCTCAAAGAGACTGGGAGTTGGGTACAGATTTAAATCATGCTGCCGCCATTTACTAGCTTGGGTCCGGGGTTACCAAATGAACTGCTGTAAGCTTTGGTTTCTCCCAGGGTAAAAGGAAGATACGATCTCTCCTCTCTTTCCCTACTTGGTTGTGAGGTTAAAATAAGGTAATGATTTAAGGGGCTGGTTGGTGTCCAGTGAATGTTAATTACCCACTGTGTTTCCTCCCGACCCTCCTTCATGGAGAACATTTCCTTATGTTCAGTATGTCCTGAATGTCTTTCTCTCTCCCCCTCTGTCATTTTCCTTTTCCCTGTACCACTGCCTGGGCGAGGTCCTTGGGATCCTGACACAGAACTTGAAGGACCTTTTCCTGTAGAGAGAGTGTTAATGAATACTGGGTAGGCATTGTCCGGACTCTACCTAAGGAACACTCCGGGACAGCCATGCTGTCATAAAATGATAACATGTTTCTTATTTTCATTAGTATTTGAACAGATGTTCCCAAGCAAGTGACCCACCAACAACCTTACCAGAAATACCACTTTATAACCCCACGACTGCCTGTCCCCTGTGTGTCTGCCATTGCCCTCAGAGGCCTCTGTGGGTGGAAGGCACAGGAGGTGTCCGGCAGTCACGCTGATACAGGAGCAGTGGGACCTTAGCCCTGAGTCCTGTGCCGTCCTGGCTACTTTATTTTTCTTATGAAATGTATGAACTCAAATTTAATGGGAGATTATCTTACCCATCCCCCAACTCGCATCTAAGCCATCCCTGCTCCCGTTACAGAACGTTTTCTGATGTTGGTGACTTTTCACTGTGAACCCCTTCCAGGGCACTTGCTGAAAAGTCCTTCCTTGATGTCTGTGGTATCAAGGCACCTGTTGAGGAGATGGGGTGCTGGACTTTCCTGGACCCTGGCACATAAAAGGCCTCAAACGGTCAGCTCCTCCTGGGGAGGGGTGGCCTTACACCTGCTAGGGACAGGGAAGTGATGTGCCCAGAGAGGAGCGCTGAGAGAGACTGATTCTCACGGTGGAGACCGGGAGTGGGGCAAGGCTCTGAGCACCCCATCTTCCTCAAGTCCCACCGTCCCTGTCGCTCTCTGTGGGGTGGGAAGGGAGATTGCTGAGCCCCCGTCTTTACAGTGAGTCCAGAATCTGCTCACTACTTCTTCTAGAGAAATGGGGCACTTGATGCCCAGCTGGCGACTGGGAACCGGCCCCAGTAAGTGCCGTAGCAGCTGCCTTTTGCCTTTTTGAATTTTTCAGTCAGTACAACATATCTCTACTATGGCTACACTATTAATATCATTCCCATTTGGGGGATCCCAGGCTTTGTTTGGAAGGTTACGTACGTGACTTCCTGCTGTGAGTCACCCAGCTGTGAGTGGCAGTGGCAGGTTTAAATACAACTCTGTCCAGGCCCAGGCACTTGGCCTGTCCCATGCTGTGCAGGGTGTGGGAGAGTGTGCCTGCCGTGGGCGTGAACACACACACACACACACACACACACACACACACCCTGCGTGTGCCTGGCCCCTGTCTGCTGTGGAAGGAGGAACAGCTCCTTCGCTGAGCCCCACAGTCCTGTTGCTCAGGAGCGTGGAGAGTCTTCACACATAGCGTCTGCAGGGTGGTCCAGCGTTCAGTTTGCAGGGGACAAAACCAAGTCCCAGAGTCCCTTCCAGAAGAGCAAATTGACGGCAGAGCGCTGAGAGGGACCCAGTCGCCCTCCCTGGTGGAGCCCCCGTCTCCTGCGGACGGCTTTGCTCTGGCATTGGCCGTCTGAATGTCAACTGCCTGGGCCGCAGTTTGGGCTCGTGTCTCCTTTTCTCAGAGGAGATGGAGAACTGTAAATTCCCACCCAGTGATCTATTGCCGGTGCCCCTTCAGCCTTCTCTTCCTCAGGCTGCAAGTCCTTTTTTTCATTCTAAAAGGACCCTTTTTTGGCCGTCTTCTCCCTGAGACTCCTCCTCATTGCCCTCCCTGCTACAAACCCCCTTTCTCTCCATGCTCACCCTCTGTCCACATTTCCATTCACACTTTTTTCTTTCTCCTTTTTTCTTTATATTATGGTGGTTTCAGTTCTCCCAAGAGATTTTTCCCGTTGTGCCCAAGCCACTGTCATGACCAGTGTTGGTAAAAACAAACAAACAGCACCTCAGGACGCAGTTATAACGTGCACTTGGGTGTGTGTTTTCGTCCTTTCGTCACTATTACTGCTCCCTGTGTCCTGTCCTGCTGTTCTCGACACTGTAGAAAGGGGGCCCGGGTGGAGCAGGCAGCTGCATTTCCGTCATCGAGAACATCTGTTTTGTTTTTCAGGTACGCAAATAAGCTGCTTCTCCCCAAGTTCTTTCTCCTGGCGCCAGGCCGCCTTCGTGGATTCTTACTGCTGGGCAGCTGTTCAGCAGAAGGACTCGCTGCAGAGCGATTCTGGAAATCTCCCTCTGTGGCTGCACAAGGTAATGGGGCACACGCCCAAATCTAACTTGCGTGCTTTATAGATAGAAGCCACCAGGGAGGCTGCCGGGCCACAGCTACACAGGTAAGTACGGGCCTTTTCCCTGCACACAGCGCAGCCTCAGCTGCATCACACCGTGAACCTCTTAACACGTTAAAGTCCAGAGGAACCTTAGAGATGACTTGCTGGGTAGAACACCGTTGGTTAGCACATGCGGAAACAGAGACGCTCTTTGGGTTTGGCTCTTTACCAGCAGGCACCTTCATGTCATTAGTGCCCACCAGGGCGTCTGGCCCATAATAGACCCTCAGTGTATTTTGAATGTCTGAATCAGCGTAGCCAGACAGGGGCAGAGTTGGGACTTGTGCACAGCTCTTCAGCTGGTGCCTTTTCTGCTACACACAGGTTCTCTTAGAAAAAGTAACAACCAACATAGAGTTAAGCTGCTTGTAACACTTGTGCTTCTAAAATATCAAAAAGCCTACTTAGGGCGGCGCCTGTGGCTCACCGAGCAGGGTGATGGCCCCATATACCGAGGGTGGCAGGTTCAAACCCGGCCCCAGCCAAACTGCAACAAAAAAGTAGCCGGGCATTGTGGCGAGCGCCTGTAGTCCCAGCCACTCGGGAGGCTGAGGCAAGAGAATCGCCTAAGCCTAGGAGTTGGAGGTTGCTGTGAGCTGTGACGCCACGGCACTCTACCCAAGGTTATAGAGTTAGACTCTGTCTCTCCAAACAAAAAAAAAGAGCCTAATCAGAACCCCTGGGGTGTGAGCTGCAGCACAGTCAGGACTCCTGGGGTGTGAGCTGTAGCACGGTTTTTGGAATAGATTCTTTTGCTTTCTCCTGGATGTAGATACTGCAAGTAAGGGGAGATACTATATAAGGGACTCCAGTATCCAAGTTCCAAGACCTATCAAGAAGGTAAAGGTCCGGTCCTCTGTGGTCAGAGCAGTGGGGTCCCCGGGACGGGGGTGGTGGGGGGAGGCATGGAGGCTAGTAGGGTAGTAAGGAACTAAGGCTGGAGTTGGCGAGGGCCTGCACAGGAGACCGTCTGGGGCATGAAGTGACCGCACGAGGTCTTCTCTGTGCCTGTGAAAGTAGGACTTTGTTTCAGCCTGTCATTAAGTTCAGTTTCAACCACTATTTTCTTTGTTCATCGTGAAACAAGTAGAACGTTGTGGGTCTTCTGGTGCTCTCGTCTGCTGAAGAAGGCATGGATTTCAGCTTCTGAACAGCTGAAGGCTGAAGCTTCTTTGACTCCCCCCTGCTCTGACCTGTTGCTGGACATTCAGGCAGCATCCTTCTTGTTAAAGGGAACATTTTAAACTTGTGTGACTCAGGCCTGTTTTACTTCATGTTGGTTTACTGCGTGCCGTTTGGTTCCTGCAGTGGTTCCTGTCTTCATTGAGGTGGGTCCTCGTTGGCTTTGTGTGGTTTAGTCACCAGGGCAACAAATACTAGGGAATGGGCAAGCTCCATTATTCAGATGGCTTTGCAAATCTGAATTCGTGTGATTGTAGTCTAAGTCCATTTATTATAATGTTCTTAGGAAAATGCAAAGTTGTAGTGAGTCACTGGCTTGGCGTTGATGTATCCAGGGGAAGAGTATGTAATCTGGGATTGCCTAATGTAAGAGTTGGCAGGAATGTTAGCAAATGTGAAACTTTTAGAACAAGAAGAAACTCAGAAAAGATTTCTGTTCAGATGCATTTTACACATAAGGATGTGGGAAGCTTAGGAGTTGAAGCCAGGAGTCACGGGACTCGTGGGTCCCTAATTCCCAGAATATTGCCTTTCCAGTCCAGGAGCAGCATGGGTAGCCAGACCTTAGGCTACCTGGTGTTAATGAGAGGTAGTGCTTTCCGGCAGTGGAATACTAGCTGGTTTGGACAAAAGTGTAGCTGAGTGGAATACTAGCTGGTTTGGACAAAAGTGTAGCTGAGCTTCTGAACAAAGCTCTCGCCAGATTCACCAGGAAGGAGACAAAAATTGAAGGCAGGACCTGTCAAGCTGAAAGGACCCTAGCCAACCCTGGGGAGTATAGAGTGACCACAATCAAACCAGCTCTCACTAGGATCCTTGCTTGAATAAGTGCGATGCTGATTGAGTAAAGCGGATCTGGGATTGCTGATGTCTCCCGTCTACCGGCCTGTCTGGAAGAAGGTACCATCACCCAGAGCCTCCAGTTCTTGCTCTGATTTTTCGCATATGAATACTCAGCACTTACCTAGAAATAACCAGATATACAAGAAAACTGGGAGAAAAGTCAGAAATGGAAAAAGACTTATAGGAGATCCAGATAGGCGATGGCTCAGATGTGCATTTTAAATGATATTTAATCATACATTCAAAGAATTATGATAATGTAGAGAATTTTACAGAGGAACTGGAAACGATAAAGAATAAAAAGGAAGTTGTCAAGCTGAAGACAGTAACTAAGAGAGCTGATTTTAGCTGATGTTGATTGAGGGCCTGCTGTATGCGAGAATGTTTGCTTGAGCCACAGATGACGGGGCCCCTTCCTCAGGCTGCTTGCTGCGGGGCGGGGAAACCAAGGTGGAGGAGAGCACACAGACGGAGGGACTGGAATCGTCAGCGGCAAAAGGAGGGCGTGGTTATCCTAGAAACCAAGGGAAGAGTGTTTTCAGACAGCAGTGAACTCTGTGAAAATGCTGCTGCAGAGAAGTCGGTGCGGTCAGGGGGGGCCCAGCTTAATGGATTCAGTGGACCGATGAGTGATGTGCACGAGTGATCTTAGTGGAGAGGTAGGGACCGGGTGAATTTAGTGGAGAGGGAGGGACCGGGTGACCTTAGTGGAGAGGTAGGGCCCAGGTGATCTTAGTGGAGAGGTAGGGCCCGGGTGATCTTAGTGGAGAGGTAGGGAC
>CAUYRH010006580.1:0-17088 GCA_963574655.1 Perodicticus potto
CTAAACTTGAATGATGAAAGTCAACATGGCTTGCTCATGCAACTGCTCAAACTCACTCATAACTGCCTAAATTTTGATTTCATTGGCACTTCTACTGATGAATCCTCAGATGACCTATGTACAGTACAGATTCCCACCAGCTGGAGATCAGCATTCTTAGATTCTTCAACTCTGCAGCTGTTTTTTGACCTGTATCATTCCATCCCTCCTTCATTTTCACCTTTGGTATTATCCTGCTTGGTACAGATCGCCTCTGTCAGGAGGTCCTTGTTTAACAATGCAGAAAGGGTCAAATTTCTCTCTCACCTCGTGGATGGTGTTAAACCAATACTGGAAAATCCACAGAGTTTATCAGACCCAAATAATTACCATGAGTTCAGCAGACTACTGGCCCGATTGAAGAGTAACTATCAACTGGGAGAATTGGTAAAGGTGGAAAACTATCCTGAGGTCATCCGATTGATAGCTAACTTCACAGTGACCAGCCTACAGGTATGTCTTTGACAACATATGTCTTTCTTCCTAAACACTGGAATCTATTCTCTTGCTTAGTGGTTTTTATTGTATAAGAATATTCTTTTGGGTAAGGCACAGTGGTTCACACCTATAATCCTAGCTCTCTGAGAGGCCAAAGCAGGAGGATTGCTTGAGGTCAGGGATTCAAGACCAGCCTAAGTAAGAGCAAGAAAATAGAAAAATTTTTATACAAAAAAATAGAAAAATTAGGTGGGTATGGTGGCATGGACCTATAGTCCCAGTTACTCAGAAGGCTAAGGCAGGAGGATCACTTGAGCCCAGGAGTTTTGAGGTTACAGTAAGCTATGATGATGCCACTGCACTCTAGCCTAGGCAACAAGAGACCCAGTCTCAAAAAAAAGAAAGAAGGTTTTTTTATGACAGAAGTGACTAAAGCATAGGGTAACCCTGCAGAGTAGTTACTATTGCAGCCTATTTGTTTATATCCACAAAAGTGCAAGGGGTATGGTGAGAGGGAACAAGTGGGAGTTACAAAGATACTATTTAGACTTAAAGCAGAATTCCCTCATATTCACCTCTCAAAAAGGCAAGGTTAGAATAGGGAAATAGAAGAGTAAAGAATAGAGAATATAGTAGGGAAATAAAATAGGGAGTAGAAGAGTAAATAGAATAGGGAAAGAGAAGGGTTAGCGCCCTGTCTTTTTAGTCATATAATAGGACAGTGGATTTCATCAGAATCGTCAGGGAGCTTAATGAAAAAGTACAGGTGCTTAGGTCTTATCCCTGTAATTTCTGGTTCACTAGGTCCAGGGTGGAACCTTGGCCTCTCAGAGTCTAACAAGTTCTCCAGGTGACTCTCATGCATACTAATGTCTGAGAATCATTTACATAAGGCTCTCCTGGTGATATTTGTACAGCCAGCATAGAACAGCTCTTCTTGTTAGACTTTTATTCTCTGAAATACTAATAAACACATTAAACTAGTTGCTATACACAGAACAAAGTCCATAAAAATCTCTCCTCTTTTTTTAAAAAAGGTCTTTTTCCATTGTCTAAAGTGGCATGTGTATAGAAATGAAAAATATACCTTCTGCTTTTGGTTTTCCTTAGCACTGGGAATTTGCCCCAAATAGCGTGCACTATCTTCTGAGCCTGTGGCAGCGGCTGGCAGCCTCTGTGCCATACGTCAAAGCCACAGAGCCCCACATGCTAGAAACTTATACTCCTGAGGTCACCAAAGCCTACATCACATCCCGATTGGAATCTGTGCACATCATACTGAGGTAAGGAAACCTGGACAGCCTCCTTCCATTTCCCCACCAGTAGCCTACTGTCAGACTTACTAGAGATAAGATGCCCATTCGGCAAAAGGGTACTTGAGAAGGGTCTGACTGGAGCTAATACCAATAGTGGTTCTTTTCTCTTGTCAGCAAGGTAGCATAATGAGAGCATAAATTCTGTTGGAATGTTATTGTTTCTT
Organism: Perodicticus potto; assembly: GCA_963574655.1. Classification (NCBI taxonomy): domain Eukaryota; kingdom Metazoa; phylum Chordata; class Mammalia; order Primates; family Lorisidae; genus Perodicticus; species Perodicticus potto. Next base: position 1,958 of record CAUYRH010006580.1, read on the forward strand.
TAACATCCTATTCATGTCTCCCTTTTTGCCATTCGTAGCAATATCCTTGAATACGAAGTGTGTCTGTGTAATGTTTGTCCTTGTCACTGACTTTCTTTAAATGGGAGAAACATTTATAGTATACAGATGACAAGAATTACTGTGTTTAAGTTACAGGTGCTTAATGTGGAGTCCTAAAGAAATAAGTAGATAAAGACTATTAATAGGGTAGACTGAAACCATACTAATGTAATGCAGTTAGTAATCAGCTGCCTAGAATTCTTACGTGTTCGAGTAAGCCTTGGAATGAGAGTTGATAACTAGATTGTGTAATCTTTATCTACTTATTTCTTTGATGCCACCAAACAGCATATACCTCAGGGAGACTGATTGTAAGTGTCAAAGACATCTGCCTTCTGACTTCATATTCTTCCTGGGGGAAATGCAGTATTGGAGTGTGATATGGGCCTCTATGATTGAAAACGGTGACTAACGCTCAGCGCCTATAGCACAGTGGTTACAGCGCCAACCATATATACCAAGGGTGGCAAGTTCGAACCCGGCCCAGGCCAGCTAAAAACAGTGATGACAACTGCAACAAAAAATAGCCATTTGTTGTGGCAGGTGCCTATAGTCCCAGCTACTTGGGAGGCTGAGGCAAGAGAATCACGTAAGCCTAAGAGTTGAGGTTTCTGTGAGCTGTGACGCCATAGCACTCTACCCAGGGTGACATAGTGAGACTCTGTCTCAATAAAAACAAAAAAAAGAAAAAAAAAGAAAAAAGAAAACGGTGGCTAAATTAAGAAGAAAGAGAGCTTCTGCATCAGTGTTGAAATCAATAGGCATATTTTAAGAGACTTGCTTTCCTTCTTCCTTTTGGGAGTAGAGATGGCCTGGAAGATCCTCTGGAGGATACAGGTCTGGTCCAACAACAGTTGGACCAGCTGTCCACCATTGGGCGTTGTGAGTATGAGAAGACGTGTGCGCTCCTTGTGCAGTTGTTTGACCAGTCAGCCCAGTCCTACCAGGAGCTACTCCAGAGTGCCAGCGCAAGCCCGATGGACATTGCAGTACAGGAAGGTGAGTGTGCAGTGTGCAGAAAACTCTAGACTGGGATGAGATGTTGTCAGACCCTTTCTCTCATTGCCACCTCTTGCTTGTCTCTTCTCCAAAAAGGGATTCTTTCATCATCAGTTAACCTCAATATACACAATAGAATATTTATGAAGAAATAAATGCCACAGGGCACTAGGGAAGAGAACTGAAATCCTATCTGCAGTGAGTGTTTTTAAGTCTAGAGAAAGACTACACTCTATAAAATAATAGCCTTGTCTGATAAAAGAACATTGATTATCTAGTGAATTTCCCCCTTGGTATCACCTTTACCAGAGCAAAGTAGTAGCTGCCCTCTGTTAAAAGAAGGTAAGACTTTATGTCTTTACCATAATGTTCTTAAGATTAAGGAAGTTAATAGTGAGGAATGTCTTTATAAACTTGTCACTGGAGGTGACACTGATGGGTCTTTCTCCTGCTGCAGGAAGACTGACATGGCTGGTTTACATTATTGGAGCAGTGATTGGTGGCCGGGTTTCTTTTGCCAGCACTGATGAGCAAGATGCTATGGATGGTGAGCTTGTCTGTCGGTAAGTGCTCCCACAGCATTTCTCCACTCTGTGTCTCTGACCACTCCCTCATGTCCTGTTTGGGTCCTCTAAATAATGTTTTCCTCCCCATTTACAGAGCAGAGTCTTAGGAAACTGCCCATAAAAATGAAGCCCTCAAACTTTTTGTCAGTGCAGCAAGAACTCTGCTATGATCCTTAACAAAAAAAAGTCAGGAATAATTTAGTAAGGAAATGATGGGTGTAGAATTAGAAAAACTAAATTGAGTAGTAACTGTTAGTTCTGTTTAAGGATAATATCTCAGAGTTAGTGAAACATGGACTGCTTTTACCATACCAAAAGAAGTCTTAACAGGAAACTGTGGTTCTTCAGAAATCACCAAAGATGGAATTAAATAGTTTCTATATCCTTTCAGATCTCTTAGTCATAAACTTGTCTATCTACAGGATTTCAAGTTGCTTTTTATCTGTTTAATTCTCATTTTATTAAAACCCTTTAAATGAGTACCAAAGCTTATTAAAAATTTATTTTTCTAATTTGAAGAGCAAGGGAAATAGAACATAATTAGTGATTTCTAAAAACTTACCCAACAGAAAGATTTTTATTTGGCAAGATTTTTTAATACCCTTAAATAGACCTTCTCAAACCTTTTGCTCTTAGGACTACTCTACCCTCTTAGAAAGTATTTAGGACCTTAAAGAGTATATGGTTTCGGGGCAGCACCTGTGCTCAGTGGGTAGTACTACAGGCGCCCATATACCAAGGGTGGCGGGTTCAAATCCGGCCCCAGCCAAAACTGCAACAACAACAAAAATAAAAAATAGCTGGGCATTGTGGCGGGCACCTGTAGTCCCAGCTACTTGGGAGGCTAAGGCAAGAGAATCGCCTAAGCCCAGGAGCTGGAGGTTGCTGTAAGCTATGTGACGCCACGGCACTCTACTGAGGGTAATAAAGTGAAACTCTATCTCTACAAAAAAAAAAAAAAAGAGTATATGGTTTCTTTAAAAACATATATTTATTTTAAAATAATAGTAAGCCCGTTACATCTTAACATAATACATGTATTTTTATGAAAACAAATAATTATTTTCAAAACATTAATGAGTGGCATTGTTTATAGTTTTGCAGATCTCTTTAATGTCTAGTATAGTAAAAGTCAGCTGGATCCTCATATTTGCTTCTGCGTTCATTCTGTTGCAATATCACATCTTGTAGCTCCTGAAAATGCCTATTTTACTTTCATATGAGAATGCAAGTGAAAGGGGTGGGGGGAAGTTTTAGCGTTATTATGAAAATGGTTTTGTGACCTTCCAGAGAGCCACTACCCTAAAGGGTTCTAAACTTTCAAATGCTCTCCTCAGATATAAATAGATTTTTAACATGATGCCTAAGACTTTACTGGTTTCCAGACAACTCAGTCTGTTTCAAAATTCCCCATTTGTCTCTTTTTCCCCTCATTTTGTTCATCAGATGCCCATTTACCTTTAGGAGCCTTATTCCTGACTCCATGGCATTGCCCTGCTTGCATTTTTTAAAGAGTTGAGCAAAATTTTAATAAGCCTGAAATCAAATAACCTTTCTTATTCTGCATCATGGTGTGATACTGCATGTGTCATAATATAATTTTAGTTTAGGTAATGTCTTACACACTGAATGTTAGCTTGAATGTAATAACAGTGATAAAGTCTAATTTACTCATGATATGTCTCAAATATTGATAGTTTGTTATCTATTGTCATACTATCAAAATGTCAGATTACTCACTTATAGTAATATTCTTATTCAAATTCACTCACTTTCTTTCTTTTGGGGAGGGGGTGCAGGGGAAGGAGGTAAAGTCACAGGTAGTGTATCTGCTGTTTGTCTCTGGAATTCTTACCTGCATGTGAATGTCATCCTTTATGTGTCTATGACAAAAAATGATTGACAATTGCTGGTCTAGCCCAGTCTCCAGCATTTATGTAGATGAACTGGGATACAGAAAATTGCTCTACCTGAAGTCTCACAGAAATTTTAGGGAAGACCATTATCCCTTGTGCTAGCATTTTTTTTTGAAACTGATTATGAGTTCTGACCCAATCTACACTCTCAGTGGATACATGTCTAATCATTCATTCTTCAGCTGTGGTTTATGTTGGGCAGCAAGAAAAATTTTGTTTCTTCACCAGAATTTAAAACTTGCGGAGCATGCCTTTCAGGTAGGGTGGGAAGGAGAACAGGCAAATGCAACTATTTCTGAGGCTTAGATTGTAGAGTAATCCACATGTCCTGTTGTTAAGAAAATCATTGATCCTCTTCCTCTAGGGTGCTCCAGCTGATGAACCTAACAGACTCTCGCTTGGCTCAGGCCGGTAACGAGAAGTTAGAATTGGCCATGCTGAGCTTTTTTGAACCATTTCGTAAGATCTACATTGGGGACCAGGTGCAGAAGTCTTCTAAGGTAACAGACTCTTGATTGCTGGTTGAAGAAAATAGTTGATAACAGTTCGCATAGCCTCCAGATTCTAGATATTAGGATAGTCCAAATGTTTTCTCTTAGCCTATAGAATTCTGGGAGACTTGTCAAACAACTGATTTCTTTAATGCTCCATTTGTTTAACAAATAGCCAGTCAATATATCTGTTGTTCTCCCCCAAGTTGGCAAAATTTAGTTTTCATACACGAATTAACATTCATAACAGCAGAAGGTTTTGGCAATCTTTTTATAACCTCAGGATTGAAGGGGACCAGTAAGATAGCTCAAACTCTGTTCAGTAGTTAGTCATACTTAGAAACTAGCTCATCCCCTTAGTAAAATCTTCCCAGGATTGTTGTCCATTTTCTTCCCACACCTTAACCCCCAGTTATGGAGAAAAAATTAGTACAGGGATGTGATTGATCTAATTCATATTTTCCGGTTGCTTTCTCTTTCTTAACACCAGCTATACCGCCGACTCTCAGAAGTTCTGGGCTTGAATGATGAGACCATGGTCTTAAGCGTCTTCATAGGAAAAATGTAAGTGTTTCTGCTTGCCATCAGCAAGAGTCCCTTGCAGTCCTGTTGCAACTGTAAAATGTGATCTTGGCATTGTGCTGCCAGTGCCTTGGTATTCTAGCATTGATCGTTTGCGTCAGAAAATTGTGCATTTGAGTGTGTGACAAGCTGTGCTTAGAGATATGGCCCGGCCCCAGAGCATTCCAGGCTTGTACAGGCAAGGATTTAATTTTATTCTTGCAGAACCTTCTCTTTACTTTCTGGAATCACAGGTGAAACCCTGTCATGGCATTAGTAAAACAGACCTCCCTCCCTAGAACTGGTGCTTGGCCTCTCACTCAAACTCCACATCAGAGATGCCCAGAGTGCATTCACTTTTTGGTGCTGATTTTCACTAAATCTGTCCCCCAGAAGGTGAGCCCCACTTTAAAAGGGGCTTATTCCTCCCAGGAAGCATCACACCCTTTAGTCTCCAACATCTAGTGCCATTATTTGAACTATCTTCAAAGTTGGAGTTTCTAATTGGCCCTTTTTTTGTTGTTGTTGTTTTTGTTTTGTTTTTGTTTTTGTTTTTTAAGTTATACTCCTTAGGTTACATTTTCCTCTTTTTAGCAGCTCAATTTATGAAAGCACACACTAAAAGCCAAATATATTACCCAGGGCTGTGTGCAAAGGGACATTGTGCCTTCCTCTAACTATCCCAACCCTAAACACTCATATTTGTGAGCTGGTTAATAATTTAAGACAGAAAGAACAAAGAGGGTCTAAAGGACTCTCCGGCCTAGAATCCAGAAGCAAGGGCTACTAGAATTCTGCAGCTGACAGTGGATGGTGCAGGTGCAGAATTGCATACGTCTGCATGTTATCACTGCCGCAGAAATCTCTTACCCTTGCTGCAGAAATCTGCCCTGGAGTGCCCCAGAATTCCAAGGGCCTGGGTATGGGCCAGTGTAGCTTTGGAACCAAGTAGTGAAGATTATCTGAAGGATAATTTTTCTAGTCAACCAAATGTAAGTACGGAGATTTCCTACCCATTTTTTTTGTGGTTGTGATGTCTGTGAATTAGTGGTGCAGATGTGTGGTGACTTTTGATGAATGACTTTCTTCTTCTCCTAGCCCTGAAGGAAACCAGGCAAATCAAAAGAGTCTCTTGCTTTTTTTTTTTGTTTTTGTCCTCCAGTATCACCAACTTGAAGTACTGGGGCCGTTGTGAACCAATCACCTCCAAGACACTACAGCTTCTCAATGATCTCTCCATTGGATATCCTTTTCTAAGCTAACTTCTATGCATAGCAGAAACTGTGGCAGGCCACAGACTAGGAACCTAGCCTCCTGCTGTTTCCACTTTATTTTAGCTTTGGTATGTACTCAGATATCTTCCATTTTCCTAGAAGTCAAACATAGTACCTGCTGAGAATCTAGGAATGATTTCAGACCCCCAAAATGAGACAAGACTCCAACCCAAGAGTTTACTACACATTTATCCCTGGCTCTTCCTAAGCTCCAGAAATATATAACAGATATATCTCATAGGTACGCACTCGGTGTAGCCAGGGTTGTAGTATCCTTAGTGGAGACGAAGCCCTTCTCGAGTTCGTTGTCCTATCAGCTAGCTGATTGGTAGAAACATCCTGATTTTAAGCTTTGTGATAGAAGGTAGTGGCTGTACTTCCTCTGGACTTAAACTAGATCTGCTACAAAGTTCGAATTGTCTTAGGACAGCTTTCCACAACCAGGGGGTCTCCAAGAGAAAAAACCCTATAAAATTATTGGAGTAACTTTTTTCTCAATTCTCCCAAAGATTGTTCATAACTAGTGCCATTCTAAGAAGGAGAGATCATTCACAATGGATGCCTTAGGCTGGGCTGTAGAGCTTCATTCTCCCTTGAAACTCCTGCTGAGAAAAGCTATTCTAGGATATTCACGATTCTTTAGTGAAATTGCTGGGTTTTATCTATTTTCTCATAAATAGGAGTTCTCTAATTGATTAGTTAAATACTGCTTAGAAGAGAACAAATTTGTTCCTATTTGGCAGTGGTATAGAGAAATCAGATATTCTGGTAAGCCAGTAGTTTTCAACCTGTGGGTCGTGACCTGTTTGGACTGTATTAAAGGTTCACGGCATTAGGAAGGTTGAGAACCAGTGTGGTAAACTCTCCTTTATCCTGGATAGTTTCCATCTGCTTTAAAGATTCTTAGTTTGCTTCACACTTTCCTTGACCTTCTTCCTTTGTCTTTACATACAGTAGTGTAAGGAAGCTAGTGAAGCTTAGTGCCGTACAGTTCATGCTGAACAATCACACGGTGAGTTATTTTAGCCCCTCTCCTGGCTGTCTGTCCCACTACCCACGTGTATACTTTCTCAGCCCATAAAAAGAGATGTTTAAATTGGGGTCCCTTGCACTGCTACAGCAAAGATGAGAGTCAGGTGATGACACTGTCATCAGAGCTGCTGTTTGGTATCCAGATGATCTGAGTTATGGTGAAGTCACCTACTGCTACTCATACTGCAGATGCATTAGTAGTAGGCAACATCAACAATAAGCAAAACAAACAAAAAAATCCTCCAAATCCTTAAGGAATTGCCAGCTACCCATTAGCTCGGTAATTCTCAAATTACTGGCTTACATTCTTCCTCTAACCATGTTTTTGCCTTTTTAACTTGTTTTCTTTTTTTTCAATAGAGCGAGCACTTTTCATTTTTGGGTATTAACAATCAGTCCAACCTGACAGACATGCGGTGTCGGACTACCTTCTACACAGCACTTGGGCGTCTCCTCATGGTGGATTTAGGTACTGCAATAAATCCTAGAGGCTCATGAAGTAATCTGGCACTGTTTTAAATTTTGATTTGAGGACAGAAAACTAGATGCAGAGGAAGTCTTTTCTACTGTTTCAACAATACCAAAATCATCTGAAATAATAGTCTTACTTTGCCAAGAACAGATGATACTATTAGGGTCCCTGTGTCTGGAAGAGAAAAACAGTACGCTCCTGAAATTTTCTTCTGATGTGCAGTAGCTTTAAAGCTCTCTGCGCATTCCTTATCTCTAAGGGAATTAATCACTGAGATTCCTAAGTACAACTTGGCCAGATAACTTCTCCACCCCCATGTTGAGGTGAAAACCCACATTAGACAGTCAACTAAAACTTATTATCCAGTTTTCTAGGTGTATGAAAATTACCTTAAAAAGGAAAATAAGTGTGGATAAAAGCCTCCACGAGCACCTATTTCTTTTCTTTTTTTTTTTTTTTAGACACAGCCTCAAGCTGTCGCCCTGGGTAGAGTGCTGTGGCTTCACAGCTCACAGCAACCTCCAACTCCTGGGCTTAAGTGATTCTCTTGCCTCAGCTTCCCAAGTAGCTGGGACCATAGGCGCCCGCCACAACGCCCAGCTATTTTTTGATTGTAGTTGTCATTGTTGTTTGGCAGGCCAGGGCTGGATTCGAGCCCGCCAGCTCTGGTATATGTGGCTGGCACCTTAGCCGCTTGAGCTACAGGCACCGAGCTGAACATCTCTTTTAATTTTGAGACTCTTCTAGTTCTCATACACCAGCCATGGTCCTTTCTGGACTAACTATAATTCTCAATAAGGCAAAGTAAATAAATAATATATTGCCTTATAAACACATGAATCACTGACACTGTGGCTCAGCATCAAAAAACTTAGGACATTTTGGACTAGATGATTTCTGTCATTTTCTAGTTTTAAAATTCTGTTTCTGTATATATATTTTATTCTTTAATTGCTACTAATACTATTGGGATGATAAATGGACCACCTTGGAATTGTACTTGGGTCTGCTCATCTTTCATCCCCTCTTATTTCCTATGTGTACACAGCTTTGAATTCTTTGTGTTGGGGGTCACAGCCTGGGTTGTTTCCTTTACAGGAGAGGATGAAGATCAGTATGAGCAGTTCATGTTGCCACTCACAGCAGCGTTTGAGGCTGTGGCCCAGATGTTTAGCACTAATAGTTTCAACGAGCAAGAGGCAAAGGTGAGTCTTTCACCCACTGATTGATCATCTTCTGGCTAGGGCAGGCCTTGACAGAGCCAGGATTAGCTAGCAGCAGAAAATAATGTGAATCTGTAAACTATCTACTGCTTTAGCTTTCTATTTATGCTCTTGGATTCCTGGGATTTTAAAATTGAAGAACCATTCAAACTCCTGTTTTTATATTAAAGTATATTTTTAGGCAGTTCTTAGAATTTTTTGTGTGTAAGTTTTCAAATGGATTAGCATAAAGTTGTTAATAGTTTCTGCTATATCTTCAATTATGGCCCCTTCCATTTTTAGTGCTGCTTATTAATGTTTCCAGTCTCTGTCTAGATCAATCCTGTAAGAGATTTATCAGTCTTTGCAAAAAACCAAACATTTTTTGGCTCTTTTTAATCTGTGTTTTATATTTTATTCATTTCCACTCTTTGTTTTCATATATTTTCCTTGGAATTATTCTATTGTTCTAACTTCTCAACCATTCATCTCTTCTTCTTGCTTACTATGATCATTTGAAACTATAAAGGTCCCTTTAGGTATATTCTATAAGAATAGGGTTTTTTTTTAATTGTGGTTTCAAAAACATGCAAAATTTACCATCTTAACCATTTTTACATGTATAGTTTAGTAATGTGAAATATTTTGACACTGTTGTGAAGCATCTTCAGAATCTACAAGTTTTAATATATAACATCTTCATTATCATTTAATTCTTTGTAATTTCTCATTTCCATTAAGATTTCTTCTTTGATACAAGTCATTTAGAAGGCTTTTTGGATTTCCATATATATGGAATTTTAAGTTACTTTTGTTTTAGTTCTTGATTTCCACCTCTCAAAAGTATCTTAATTGTTGCTTTCCTCCTTTTACTTTATACACACCTGCTTTTGTGACCTGTAGGCCTCTATACAAAAACCCAAAGACATCAGAATATTAACATTGGTAGGAATTTTTGCAGAATTCCTAAGGGCACTGAGGCTGAATGGGAGAATCACCAAATAGCCAGTGGGATCACTAGAAAAAATGCTAGACTTTACCTGACATTCCAGTGTTCTCCTTTTCATCTTTAGAAAGCTTCTTAGTGGTCGGGCGCAGTGGCTCATGCCTGTAATCCTAGCACTCAGGGAGGCTAAGGTGGGTGGATTGCCTGAGCTCCGGAGTTCGAGACTAGCCTGAGCTAGAGCAAGACCCTGTCTCTTAAAAAAAAATAGCCGGGCATAGTGGTGGGTGCCTGTAATCCCAGCTACTCGGGAGGCTGAGGCAAGAGGATTGCTTGAGCCTGAGTTTGAGGTTGCTGTGAGCTGTAACACCACAGCACTCTACTGAGGGCAACAAAGTGAGACTCTGTCTAAAAAAGAAGCTTCTTAGTTTTCCATCTGCAAATCATAAGGGTAGTCAGAGAGCAAAACCACTTTGTCCAAGACTATCTTCCCTTTATATTTGTGTGTTGGGGCTCTGAGCTGGGTACTGTTTCAAAGCTGCAGTTAGTGTGAAACATGTCAGTGACTGGGGATAGAATATCAACCAATATCAAGGACTTAGAGTGAATTGATAACACTTTCTGTATATCCCAGTTTGATAATCAGTGAATATCAGCCCCTTTACTTTCATATTAGTATCATACAAGGCAAGTAAAATTAACCAAAGGAGCCATCTTGGCAGTAGACTACAGCCATCACCTGCTTGTCCTGTCCCATGTAAAGTCTTTTAGGTTGACCATGTCTTCAACTAGAAAATTGAGCTAATGATACAGCTTAGGAGGAGAGCCGTTTGCTTAAACAGAAGTGCAGTATTTTTTGCTATATGAGTCAGTAGCCCTAAAATGTTAACTTTCTGAGCATATTGTCAACTACTCGATTTTAAAAGCAGTCTTACTGCTTAGAACCCCAAGTATAAGTTATATTGAAAAAGCATTGGATTTAAAGTCTTAGTGCTATGTAGAAATTCCTAATCTGGGGCCTTCCACCATCTGATAGCATGAGGATGGGCAAGTTATTTGGTCTCTTTTAGCCTTACTCTTCTTTTTCTATAAAATGAGAGTAAAGTACTTTACACCCCCAAAATTCAACAGGTTAGTCTCATTTCTAGAAAGCCCAACCAAAGGGACAGGTATCATGTAGACTCCTCTTTGTTTTCCTCTTGGCTATTTTTGCATTTGCATTCCTTTAGGATACAGACTGTTAGGATATTCAGTAGAACCTCTGTAAGTTCACCACCCAAGTGACTGTAACAAATTGGTCAACATACAGAGGTGGTCAACATAAGCAACCAGGCCAGCTGTGTTGATATATACATGTGGTGCATATCTGATCTGTGAAAATTAGGTCAACTTAAAGAGGTGGTCAACCATGGGGGTTCTAATGTATGTGGCTTTTCTACCTCTTTTTGTGTGGACTATTTTGGTTTTCCACCTTTTTCCCCCCTGAGTGGGCTTAGAACTTTTCCAGATTACTTGAGTATCTTAGAAGTTTGTCAGCCTTAATTTTTGCTATTATGGGCCAGGAATCATGCTGTTTTCTTAGTATAACAAACTTCTAAAACGATAATTTTCCAAGTGAAATAGTTACATTTTAGCATGGAAGAGATTGATTCAGGATATTTAGGAAGGAGTATTTGTTGAACTCTAGGAAGAGGAAATTGATTACAGATGTATGAAATTCCCATGTGATGGTTATAGGTTTGGTTTTTCTTCTATTTTAATATATTTTTGCCTTCTACAGCGAACTCTAGTTGGCCTAGTGAGAGACCTGAGAGGGATAGCTTTCGCCTTCAATGCCAAGACCAGCTTCATGATGCTTTTTGAATGGATGTATCCTAACTTAAGCTAGGAGCATACCACAGCAAGCCTTAACTGGGGTGTGAGTGGTGGTGGAATCGTGAAGTGGGGAGGTACAAGAGAAGGATGGTGTAATGAGGCAGAGAAGATGGAGAATTAAACACAAGGCCTACTTTGTGTCCTGGGGTCTGACACCTGGCTGTTGCAGAGTTGTCTGATGCATAATGTTGTCTGAGAACAGGTCATGAATGAGATAGTGTCCCAGTTACTCATTTGGGTCCCAGATATAAGTGGCTGTGGAATTATATACCACTGCAGAACTATTGATTTTGCTACACTTAGAAAAGAGACATTTCAGTCTATTTTTAAAAAGACAGTTTTTAGGAATTACAAAGTCTAACTTAAATAAACTTCATAGCCTTGTGCAGATCATTTCAAATCCAAGAACTTCTATTTCTCCGAAAGATATATAAAGGAAATAGCTCCTACCTGTCGTATCACAGAAGTGGTAAAAAGATTAACAACAATATGAAATACACTGTGCTCTTCAGAAGAAAGGCACTATATAAATTAAAATGTATTATTACATGACTTTTACAGGTTAAGGGACACAAAGTCACTTTAGCATGTTCTAGTAAGAAAGATTCTAAGATGCGAAGAAGAGGCAGGAAATTGGAGAACTATAACTTGACAGTTTGTGCTTGGCTTGTGCTGAGAAACTTCTAAATTCTGTACTTTTCTGGATTCAGAAATCCTTCCTTAGCTTCTGTTAACAGATATCCATCCTACATGCCAATTCTCCAACGGGCAATTGAGCTCTGGTACCATGATCCAGCCTGTACCACCCCTGTGCTCAAGCTGATGGCTGAATTAGTTCATAACAGGTAAGCAGGATACCGACCTTGAAAAGGCACAACCGCCCTTTTTATCTGAGAAATGGTGAGAGAATTTGCTTTATCTAGTGCTTTAGGTAGTTGTGGGAATTAATGAGATTCACAGCTATCAAAATATGAAAACTTCTAAAAGTTTTTGTGTGTTTTTGTTTGAAAGGATATTCCCAGCCACATAAAGCCATAGCTGACTGAAGAAAATCACTTTACAAAGAGTTCCAAGCTATCCATTCTTAAAAAAAGTAAATTTGGCATCCATGATTCTGATTTCCCTGCTCATAGATAAAAAAGTTAACATTTAGTGATGGTGCCCCTATCTATCACATTTCATAGTTAAAGATAGTTGAGAAGAATACCAATTTTTAAGAAAGGTATTTATTAGGCAAATTGTACCTGGATCAATAACGGTTTACTTTTTTAAACAGAAAGATTTCCAAAACACCAAATTTTAGACTTGCCCAACAATTTAGGGCAAATTTGGGGATAGTAAAAAAGAAGAATCCAGCCCTTCAGCTATGCTAGATTTTCAGGTCTGTACATCTGTCTCTCATGGCACTCCTAAGAGAATTAGTGATTCTTAAAACTACCTTAGTGAGAGTGTGGGTAATATTTAATGAGGCTGTAACTGCCTGTGCCTCAGGAGTTACTCACTTATAAAAATGGATGTTTGAGTGCATCAACTGTTTGCCTAGCACTTTCCTTGCTACTGTGCCAGATGAAATCTTTGCCCTCATTGATGTTACAAATGGTGGGCAAGACAGACAATAAAAACAAGTACAAAAGATACTTTTAGACAGTGATTAAGTGATATAAAAACAAGGCAGTAGAAAGGAGATGAACTGAAGGAGGGTCAGGGAAGTCTGAGAGAAGGTAAATTTAAGCTGAGATCTGAATGATAAGAAAGATTCTGGTAACCCTGCAATGATCAGGAGTGTTCTAAACAGAACTACAAAAGTCCTGAGATGGGATATGCTACCCGGGACTTGTGGCTAAAGGCTGCCTGAGGGGAGAGTTGGACTGGTGGACGGAGCCAGGTGGTCTGGCGCCTTGTCATAACAGTGGTGAGGAACAGGCACTTGTTCTCTTTGCAGTGGAAAGCTACAGGCGTGTTTTAAGCAAAGGATTAAAATGGTCTTATTTACATTATTTAAAGGCTGCCATCTGAAGAGTGGGACTACAGAGGGACAGGGATGGGAATATGGAGACTGTATAAGAAGAAATGGGAGGGTTCAAGGCATGTTTTAGAGCTGGATCTTTCTTTTTTTGAGACAGAATATTACTTTGTCACCTTTGGTAAAATGCCATGATGTCACAACTCACAGCAACTTCCAACTCTTGGGCTCAAGGAATTCTCTTGCCTCAGCCTCCCGAGTAGCTGGGACTACAGGCTCCTGCCACAAAACCCGGCTATTTTTAGAGATGAGTTCTCACTCTGGCTAAGGCTGGTCTTGAACTTAGGAGCTCAGGCGATCCACCCACCTTGGCCTCCCAGAGTACTAGGATTATAGGCATAAACCGCCATGCCCAGGCTTTAGAGCTGGATGGCTCTAGATCTTGATGGCTCAGTGTGGGAAAAAGGACACCTGGGTTTGAGACCTTACCAACTTGAGTCCACTGAACTCAAGAGGAAGAACAGATAAAAGAAGAGGTATGCTAGTCTAATGTAGAGCTAAGATTGTTGCAGATCTTTTCCTTCTGTGCCTGACTTCTATCATAGCCTTCTAAGTCCCTTTGTGTCTTTTCTTCTTATAAAGTGGCAACAAAGCTTGTACCTGTCCTATAGTTGCCACCAAAGCCATAAAGGTAGGTGTAAATTAATGTCTAAAGGACAAAGAGAGTTAGTACCAAGAAGTGACTGGTAGAAGCTATACTTTAATCAAATAAAAATGAGAATTTTAAAAGTGATTATATCTGCTTGCATAATTAATTTCTTTTATCGTTTCGGATGTTTTTTTGTTTGTTTGTTTTGGGAGGTTTTTTTGAGGCAGTTTTACTCTGTGTTATGATGTCTTCATAGGAAACAACAACCTCAAACTCTTGGGTTCAAAAAATTTTCTTGCCTCAGCCTCCCAAGTAGCTGGGACTACAGGCTCCTGCCACAAAACCCAGCTAGTTTTTCTCTTTTTAGGGTCTTGGTCTTGCTTTTTTCTCTTTTAGGGTCTTGCTCTTGCTCTTGCTCAGGCTGGTCTCAAACTTCTGAGCTCAGGTGATCCACCCACCTTGCCTCCCATAGTGCTAGGATTACAGGCATGAGCCACCTTGCTGGGCCTTTTTGCTTCTTTTCATGATTTTGATTAGAGCAGCATAACTTGAGTCTAGCATAGCTGTCTTTAAGATATAAGCTATTCTGTATGGGTTACATATCTGTTGAATATCTGTAACCTGGTTATTCTCACATTATGATAGTCATTCTGCATATCTTAGTGTAAAATCACCCAAGATACTCAAATGAAAGCCTGGAGTAGCCCAGTCTTCCAAGAAAACACCTCTGACTTTTTCTCCTTTTATGCTTTCTGCTCAGATCCCAGCGACTCCAGTTTGATGTCTCTTCCCCAAATGGCATTTTACTTTTCCGAGAAACCAGCAAGATGATAACAATGTATGGTAAGTGCCTCAGTCACCACTCTGTAAGCAGTGCATGAGTCTCGGGCTAGCTTTGCCAATAGCCAGGACAGTTTTTCTGTGGCATGCTGTATTCCTCATACATGGGTATTAGTATGCCACCTATCACCAGCGGGGCCTTTGTGTACCTTTGGAATAGGAAGGCTGAGATGATCTGTACACTTTTGATTCCAATGTGGCTGAATAAATATATATATTACATGTCTACTCAGGCAATCGTATCCTGACACTAGGAGAGGTTCCAAAGGATCAGGTCTATGCCCTCAA
>CAUYRH010006581.1:0-20146 GCA_963574655.1 Perodicticus potto
AATTTGACACTAATACACTAAAGAATATTTAATTGGCAAAATTGCAAAAACACAATTATAAATTTCTTTTCAAACTTTGGAACAGTTTAAACCCTGGGGTTAGTTTATTGCAGCCCAATTCATAATTGCTAAGTTGTGGAACAAATGTTTTTCTTATATGAATAGTTATGATGCTTAAGTTGGGGATATTAGTGGCTAAATAGTGTTCATTTCACGTGACAGTTAAGTTTTTACCCCTTCCTCTTTCTTCCCCTCTCCCCTCGATGTCCAATGGGGGGAGACTTCTCTCTGTGTCCATAAATTAGTTGCAAATTATAATATTAGAGAGAACAAATGGTGTTTGTTTTAAATTCCTGAGATATTGAACTTAGGATAATGATCTCTAATTCCATCTGAATTGCAGCAAAAAACATTATTTCATTTCATTCCTTTTCATGGCTGAGTAGTATACCATGACATATACAGAAGATGCCAAAAAATGTATATATGTTTTAAGAAAGGAAAAACTATATTGAATTTGTAATACTCAAGTCATGTTTGACTTCTAAAATTATAAGAGTTTCTCAACATGACTTGCATTCATCTTCTGGGTCAGTATAAATTGAGTATTATGATGACTGTGAAATAGGGGTCACAAATGTAGATATGTTTAGATATATTTTCTGTTCTAATTCAATTACTCCCTTTATAAATTTTATGTCTCTTTGTGTGGTACCTATAAATATAAAATCTTTTTTTTTGTCTTCATGAAGAGGTCTTTATAGCTATCCCTTGATTTTCTGTGTCATATTCTATTATTTTCTTTCTTACATAAGTAAACTTCTACTGTATTTTGTAATTTATAAGTTTATTCCTTTTTCTTTTATTTTGTCTCCCCACCAAACACTGACAGATCTGGAAGAGGAAGGATCTTATCTGCTGTAATTTGCTAATGCTTCCAGTAGCCTAGAACACCACATGGCCCATAGTGGGCTCTCAGTATTGAATTAATAGTCTAGTTAGCTTGAAAGTTTCTATTTATTTGTTTTGAGTTTATTTGCTATATTTGCCTATACTTCTGTTTCAGTATTTCTCTAGACTTGTGGTAGATTTGGTTTCATTGTTTCTTTGTTTTGTTTTGTTTGGTGGAGACACTCCAAAAATCCTTACATTTTCCCTGAAATATTTGGTAAATTTATAGTAAGTATAATTTTTGATCTATTTAATGCACATATAAAATTCCATATTTCTTTTTTGTCTTCTTTCTGGTCTTATTTGCATTTTTATGTGTGTTTTGTGTTTGTGTATCTGTTAACTAGTTTAGAGATTATACCCACTCTTCCTAATTATTTAGTAGTTACCAGTGATTGGAACACATATGCTTAACTTATCAAAGTTTAATGGTAATCTATATTTTCATCCACTTTCATATAGCAAATTACATTAGAACCTTATAATTCCATTCCCATGTAGTCGACCGTGGCACTTAACTGATCAGGGACACAGAGGAAAGTATTGCACACAGAATGAATGATAAAAGGGAGACTGGTGCTCGCTCAGGCACACAGTGACAACCCACATTTATTGGGTGTTTTTATACACGCTGATCAGATAAAAGCATAGGAATAGAAAAAGGAACGAATAATGATGAAACAGCAGAAGGTGCCATGAAAATTCTTTGTTCAGCACAGAAGCTGCTGGATACATATATAGTTAATCTAAATTAAATGTACTTTCTCAACATAAGTCTGCAAGCTAAACCACAATAATGTCTGGCTGTCTGTTAGTCTGATAGAAGTTCCCCAAAACTTGAAGCTTGGCCATAAATAAAAAAGAGAAAAGGAGACAAGGCATCTCTTTCCTGTAACCTCTGCAAGTGCCCAACCCCCAGCTTCACCCTGCGAAGCCCTCCGGTTACTTACTCCTGTGAACATGTCCACAGATAAAGAAGTTTTTCCATCTTAGGGCAACGTTCCTCAGGGAGCACCTGAGGCCATGTCACTTGCTTTGGTTGGGGGGTCGGTACCCCGCCATTCCCATGATTTCCCCAACAATATATTGTTGCTATTGTGGATTTTAATGATCTTTTTCCTTTTTTAACCTTAGAAGGTATTGCTATTATTTTTCATAGCTTATGTTTGCCTAGACTTAGTCTTTTTTATCACTGAGGGTTTACTACTTGGATTACTTTTCTATTGCCTCAAATATATGTTCTTTAGGAATGGGGTCATACTATTGGCAAGCAATGACTGTCAATCATTGTTGTGTCAAATGTGTTTATCCTGCCCTTATATTTTGACAGCTATATTCCCTGAATTTATATTCATTTTGGGGTTGACTATTTTCTCTCAGCACATTGAAAATATGCTTCCACTGCTTTCTAACTTTGTTACTATTAAAAAATCAGCATAATTGTAAACATCTTTCCTTCGAAGGTCATCTGTTCTTCCTGGAAACTTCTAAGGTATTTTCTCTGTTATGATGTTTTATTATTTCACTATTATGTCTTAAGTTCTTAATTTTCTTCTTTGGGATTTGTTAGATTTTTTTGTTTGTGGATTGGTGAATCTCATCAGTTCAGAAAAAATTCAACCACTGTCACCTTAATATTTCCTCTACCGTTTTCTCTTCTGTTCTCTTTTGAGCATCCAGCTTTTACCTCCTTAAATGCTGGAGTTCTAAATATATGTATTTTGCACTTCACTCACTAGAAGTCACTAACTTCTAGATTACCCTTCACTGAGTGAGTAGCCATTCCGGTCTTTTGGTAGGAATATGCCTACTACATTCTCCCTTGAATGAGCTCTTGACTGTCTTTCCCATTTTCATGTCACTATGGCTTTGAAGAGCAAAGCTGAAGTTCTCTGTGTTTGGCAAGACATCCTGAGAATGACATCCAACTGCCCTCCTCCTGAGTTTCCACCTTCACTCAGCTCCATGCCTGAGAGGGATTATTTTCTTACCCATTCACTAAGAATATATATGTAATATTTTCCAGTATTTTTAGATGATTTCAGTGGAAGGAATAATAATATGAGTACCTGAATGGAAGTTTAATTTTGCTTGTTTGTTTGGATTCTCCTGTTTTTGTTTCTTAATTTAATAGTTCCCTTCAGGCTTTTGGGGGTGGGGTGGGGTTTAAATATATTTTCATCTCTTGCTTCTTCCATGTTGAAGTCTTTCCTCAAATGTCAGTTCTTCTTGGTTGTCTTTCCTTATTTAAGGATAAATTATTAAGAAAGATGGCTGGAAGTTCAGCAATGGTTGATGACACAGACATCAGGTTTCACCAGAGGTGCTAGAGCAGGCAATTGTTGTTACACTGAGGGAACCCTACATACCAGAATGTGCAGGGTTTTCTCTGAGACATTCTAATATTTGATAAATGAAGAATTCTCCAATGGCCAATCTGGGAAGAAGTACCATGGAATGTAGAGTTCTGAATTAGGGGGAGGAGAAATGATTATGGGGTCAAATATTTCATGCTCAGATTATCACCAGTCCACATTTTCAGCCCCACAGCTGCATTGTAGTTGATGTTTCTAAGTCTGAGCCTCCCTAAAATGTTCCAGCCAATACCTGTGGCCATGTCAGCACCATGCTGTCTAGTTGATTTGGGATGCATCCTCATCTCTCTGTGAGTTCCAATGTGTGGCTAAATCTCACACATTGTTTCATTTCATTCCATTTCATGGCTGAGTAGTACTGTATGACATAAACAGAGGATGCCAAAATATGTATACATGTTTTAAGAACAGAAAAACTGTATTAAATTTGTAATACTCAAGTCATGTTGACTTATAATTATATATAATGCAAACATGACTTGCATTCATCTTCTGGTATCGGAAGATACTGATATCTACTGATGCTCATACTCCCAAGTTCTCTGTACCATGATGGTTTTATAACCTATGTAACTTCATTATCTTTAATTTAATAAGTTTTGCAGAAATAGAGGATGTGTATGGTCTACAACATATGTTAGTTCATTTTACAGAATGGTTAACATATGGCTAATTTGCTATCTTGACTCTGAAATCTCTGAGCTCTTATTAAATGTAAGTAAAATATGGTAAAAAATGTGCAAAATACTTTTACATATTTGTTTTTTTAAATTTATTAATAGTTTATTTATCACTCATAATCATAGCTCAGGAACGCGAGTCAGTGACAAATGTCTATGTAAATCAGCCCAAAGAAATTCTTTATATTGCAAAATCACTTTACACTCTGAAAGACACCAGCCTTCCTCATTTCCTCAAAATCTTTCATAGTATCATAATTTCTGTAGAAATCTGCATATGCCTTCTTTCTTGGTTCAGCCACAGCAAATTTATAGAAAGCTGCAACTTCCAGGGATACAACAAATGCTTCAACAATATGAATCCGCAGGCGCCTGGCCAAAAGGCCATGCATCTGAGGTTTGGCCAAAGCACTGGAAGCCATGGTAGTTACTGCCCCTAATGGGTATGCCAACCTCAATGCATCCTTCCTGGCTGAGGTACACATAAACTGCCACTTTTACATATTTATATTTGCACAGAACCTATTATGGCCATTCACAACATAGAAATGAGAAATTCTAATATAAACTTAAAGTTGTTGTTGTTTCAAAATAAGCAATAATCAAAAATCTTTTTGAGAACGAACCTGCTAAGTTGTTTTTATAAGCTGTTTAGGCTTTAAAACTCCATTGTCAGGATTCTAAAAGACAGGGACAGGCAGAGAAACCAGGACCAGCTGAAGAAGGAGCTGTGACATCCTTAATTTGGCCTCCTCTCCAGGTAAAGACTCAGAGGAATATTCTTGTTCTGCACCCTTGACCCAACACCACTTTGAAGAGATGCCCAAAGAAGCTCCTGAACACAGTTCAGGATTCTTAGATCTGCATGGGATATTTCTTTTGTTCCCAACCTCTCCCTCTAATCAGTCCATTCTGAGCACTGTTCCATGTACAAGATAGCAGTTATGGCCCCTGCAACCAAACCTTTCTATCCTGGGAAGTGACCACAACTATATGTCATGGGTAATTCAAAAGGTGGAGGAAGTGAGACAGGAAGAAGCTGGGATGCAGGCTGTGCACAGATAAATTCATAATCAATTATCTTGTTCTCACAATGTGAGACATTTCTGGGAAATAGGCTAACATTATTTGCAGAGCACAAACCTCCTGGACATGTGCTCTGAAAAATCATCTTATGATGTTTTTAACATAGAATTTCTAATACCCTGGTGCAAATATTTATATATGAATAAGAAGGAAGTTCAAGGGCTGATAAAAAGATTACAAGTTGTAAAGCAAAAAGAAATGAACAAAAGAACAGAAATTATTGAAAACAAATCTTAAAAGCCATTGAGAGCTGGGGGTATTACTGAAAAGCGGCCTTTTTATATCTCTCCAGATTCTGGACCTCCTTAGAAGATTCAGTTCTCACCATTCCAGTCACTGAATGGCTAAACATTCATGGGATGCTTTATGTATACTCTGGTATGCAGCAAGGTGAGCGGAGGATTTGGAAGACCTAGAATGAAGGGGCTGTGTGTTTTGCCAGGACAAGCATCACCTGTGTCACATAGTGCCACCTGGTTCCTTGCTTAGTCTGTGCCAAGTGGTGAATAAGGTTACTAAATTTATCATCAAGTTTCTCTAACTTAACATTTTACA
The DNA here is from genome assembly GCA_963574655.1 of Perodicticus potto. Taxonomy (NCBI): domain Eukaryota; kingdom Metazoa; phylum Chordata; class Mammalia; order Primates; family Lorisidae; genus Perodicticus; species Perodicticus potto. Next base: position 5,648 of record CAUYRH010006581.1, read on the forward strand.
GATGAACCTAGAAAGTCAAAATCACTCCAGAAACAGGCTTGCACTCATATTGCTCCCTGTATCAGAGTTTCTGAAACCAAGTTCTCCTGCTTGTCTCTGTCAGTGTCATTTCCTGCAACTGATCACCTGTGATTGTTATGAGATTATAATGTGCAGATTTCAAATGTACGACAAGGATAACTCAAAATTCTGCAGGGAAAAATGAGCATACATCATTATAAGGTTCTTCTTCAGTGAGTGTAGTAATTTAACAGTTCTTTAGTAGACTATGATAAGTTAAGAGGTATATGACACACCCCAAAGTAGCTACTAAAAATAGAACAAAAGAAGGAGTTGTAGCCTGGAGGGGTCCAGCTCCCTCACAGGTTGTGTGTATCCCCAATGCTTGATGGTGACAAGAGGATGAAAGAAATAAAGACACAAGAGACAAAGTAAGATTTAAAGGGTTGGCCCAGGGGATCAAGTCCACCAATGTGAGAAATAGGAAAGGCCCCATACTCTGGGTTTGCTCCATATTTATTGTATACATTATCATTTAAATCCACACATGAATAATCATACAGGGAACAAAAACCCCACACTCTATGCTGTCATTTTTCTGGCATTTTGCAATTTCAACTAAGCTACTCTTTAATTTTTTATTAAGTCATAAACATATAGATCATGTATACATTAATGCATTTATGGGGTACAATGTGCTGATTTTATATACAATTTGGAATGCTTACATCGAACTAGTTAATATATCCTTTGCCTCATTTACTTAATTATCATGTTAATACATTTATACTCTATACTAAATAGATTAGATAGGTACCCTTAAAATATGCACCATGGGTGTAGTCCTACTCTTTAACTAACTTTTATGACCTTTATTCTTTCATTCTGTTCTAATTACAAACTAAGGAAATGGAATAGAGTTTAGCAAACAAGGAACTGGACTTTGAAGTAAGATATGAAAGTAGTGGCACTTTCATCTTACTTCAGCTGCCTCAGGAGGCAGTTGAATCTTCGGGTTCCTTCATGGCAGATAGGCTGATGCCATATCAATATCAGGAACAGAGGAGAAAGCAACTTTTTCCCTTATCTACCCATTGGCCTTTTCCTCTTATCTGAGAGCCAGCTGCTCACTCTGTTCTCAGTGCATGTTGCAATGGCTCATTTAGCTCTCCAAGACCTTTGTACAGGCTCTCCATGGAGGAAAGGTTAGGCATCAGTTAGACATTCCCTGTCTGTTTCTCGAAAGCCTTTGCTGTCATTTTCAACAGATTTTGGGGGCTCTTGAAGGACATTGTGGTCTCCCTACACACATACTTTCCCCAAACTTCACTTTCTCCATTAATTCTTGATCCCTTGCCTTGCAATCCACATCTTATAATTAAAAAATTGTTACATCAAATCAAATCAAATACTTCAAAAATCCAATTCTTCGATTTATAGTCCTCGTCCTCAGCCTCACAAATTTCCACTCACAGTAGCTAATAAACCAACAAAGAAGATAAAAATGAAATCATAAAAATGTTGATTCCAAAATAAGGCAGAAAAAGAAGAAAAAGGGAACAAAGAACAGATGGGACAAATAGCAAGATGATAGATTTAAACCCAACTACATCACTAATCACATGAAATGCAAAGAATCTAAATACTTCTAATTAAAATAAGATTGTCAGATTGGGGTTTAAAAAGGAAGACACTACTGTATGCTGTTTGCAAGAAAGCCACTCTAAATATAAAGACACAACTATTATGTTTTAAAAAAAGGGATGGAAGAAGATATGCCACTGTAACACTAAAAAAAGATAGCTGAAGTGGCAGTCTTAATGCCAAAGCAGATTTCAAAGCAAACAATATTTCTAGGAATAAAAAATGTAATTTTGTAGTGAGAAAAGGATCAATTAATCAAGAGGACCTAACAATCCTAAACTTATGCTTCTAATGACAGAAAATATATGAAGCAAAATTTGATGGAACTACAAGAAGTAAATGAATCCAAAATTACAGCTGGAGATTTCAATACTCTTCTTTCAAACATATAGACAGAAATCATTTAGTATATAGGAGACTTGTTCATGCTATCAACCCAATGAATCTAATTAATAATCAAATTAATATTAATTTGGGATCTAAATTGCATGCTTCTGAACAAGCTGTGGGCCAAAAAAGAAAAATTAGAAAGTGTCTTTAATGAGTGGAAAACATAGCATATCAAAATGTTTGAGATTCAGCTAACACCATATTAGAGGACTATTTATAGCAGTATATGCTTGCAACAGAAAAAAAGAAAAATTCTATAATTCTAGTATTCTAAAATTCATTAACAAACTACAAAAGCTAGCAACTTAACGTAAAGTAAGCACACAAAGAGAAATAAAATTAAGATAAAAGCCAATAACACAGAAAACAGAAAAACAATAAAATTGATAAAACCCAAAGCTACTTCTTTGAAAAGATTACTAAAATTGAGTAATTTTAGTAATTGAGAAACTAGCTAGAGGAAAACCATGGAGTAGATACAAATTACCAAAATCAGGAATGAGAGGTGATATCACTACAGAATCTATATAAATTAAGATAAAAAGAGAATATCATGAACAACTACAGGCCAATATATTCAACAACTTTGATAAAATAGAGAAATTTCTTGACTCTATCAAAGCTCACTCAAGAAAAAATACATAACCTGAACATTTCTATATTGTTAAGAAAACATTGTGTTCACTGAGGGAAGCATTCCTTTCTTGGGCACTGATACCTCTAAACCAGCAGAACCCAAAGCTATGGGAAAGGGAAGACACAGTTCCGTGTAGCTCATTAGGATTGATAGTGAGAAGATCCACTCCCATGACCACATGTTGGCTTCCAGACCTGAATCTTGAGATTCTAGATTTAGGAAAACCAATATTCCAGCTTTGTGAGAAATCAGATTTGGACTGGTATCTAGTATGTAGCACATGTGGCACCTCCTGGAGGACTTCACCCCAGCACTACAAAGTGTTGCCACTCAGCTTGAGATGGATGTGAGTTTCTTTAAAAAATAAAAAGCCATTCCACTCTTATCTCAGACCAGTTTTTACAGAATTTATAGAGAGCAACATGGTGAGACCAGTGAGTTCCATAGCCGTGAGCCCAGATTCACATCCTGTTTGCTGTAAATTGAGTTTCCTGTGCAGAACAGGAATGGGCTTAGTGAGTGGCAGCCCTTATTGTTGAACCTCCATCCCAACCACCATGCAGTGAGCCTACTGGGCAAGGGGAAATGGAGCTGGGCAAAGAGGCTGGCTGACGTGCACAGAATGGGTTGTCTTGTCCATTTAATTAAGATCCTTCTCTACTGGCCTCTCTTTGCTGGGCATTAATGTGGGATACACATGTCCTTATACTCTGCATCCTTCTCCTCAAAACCACATTTTTATAGGCCATGTTTAGAGCTTAATATCTGTAAAATCTGTAGGGATGGTTTTACTCCTGTTTGTGATGTTGAGAAATTTTACAGTGTATTTTTGCCCTTTTTATTGATTTATGTAGGTAGAGGCTTATCAATTTTATTATTTTCAGTGAATCTATTTTTAGTTTTATTTGTTTTCTCTCTCTTGTGTGTTTTTTTCTTGGTCTTCTGTTTCAATGATTTCTCTTCTTTAGTACATCCTTCATCCTCCTCACTTTAGGTTCAGCATGCTGTTTCTTTTCTAAATTTTTAATGTGGTATCTCAGATGACTCTTTAGATTGTTTTCATTTCTAATATGTCTTTAAAGTGAAATTTTCCTCTACATATTGCTTCATTGTGAAAGTATTTAGCTTAAACATAGTGGCCGTTACAAATGTAGACCCTAACAGAGAACTTTTTCTATTTGCAGTGATCCCTATAACCCAATAAACAACACTCATTAGAGGTCTGGTAGTTTTAAAGTACTTGAACTAAATAGTATACATATATATTTTTTATTTGAAAAAAATTAATATCATACAAATATAAGTTATTAGATAGTAGGAATAATTGCATGATTCCTGATCATGTTTACATTTAATATATATAAGCATAACATCGATTTTCCCAATATTATAGAATAAAAAACAATGACATTGGTATGTATGTAAAAAGAATTAAAAAACATTTCAGTTAGGTTTCTTTGTTCCCAATATTCTCTTTCAGACAGATATACAAAATAATATAGAATACAATGTTAATATAGTTCCTTCATTTTGAAAGCCAAAATTGAGGTTTAAGTAGTGAGATCATTTCTATTAGATTTTATATTTGAATTGATAAATGAGCTAATCAACCATAATTATTTCTTTTTCAAAATGAGTTTCAGCTGATTTAATCTCAATATCAATTGTATGGGTCTCTTTTGGTTGATCAATATGATACAGAAATTCTGCAGGTAAGAAGTATCCAAGATATTCCACTATATCTGGGGTAGGGTCATAATGGTAGTGTCCACCTTCTCCATGATGACTAAGAAAATGAGTGTGCTCCAGTCACAAATCAAAACCTGGGTCTCTGGAGACAAAAACTGGCAGACAAACTAAAGGAGCCTTCATCTCATAAAAATGAAGCCATTTATTCACGTCTTCATCTGAGTTCAAGGGGCAGGAAGAAAATTCTGCTGGCATAATGTGAGACTTCACTTTTCCTTTCTGAATTACGAAAGTACCTCCCATCCCTACAGCTTTATCTCCATAATGTTTTTCCAGAGTCTGTGCCATACAAGTCACAAAATTAAGTTGTCCAGTTCTTGTTTTTGCTTTCACCTCAATGACCTTGCCAGGTTGACCTTCACTGGCAAAAAGATTAGCCAGTAATGCACACCCAAAATCATGATATTTCTCACTGTATTTCTCTAGTAGGCATCCTCCATCTGTAGGGTTAACACGGGCAAAGTAACTTCCATTCACAGGAGGTTTGTGTTTACTTTCTGTTTGAAAATTGGCATAAACTCAGAATTAAACCCAAGAGTCTGAAATGGACCTGCCCCTGCTTCAAGAATAAAAGCTCCAGGCGGCTTGATTTCTTTTGCACTTTTATTCACACATAAACTTTTTTTTTTTTTGGTTTACAAGAGGCAATAAGTACTGCACACCTCCTACTTCTGCAATTGTAGTTTTCCCACAGATGCCTTTTACGGGAAAGGTAAACGGTTCCTTAGTCAAGTCAGGGCAATTAACTACAGAGATCTGGACATCTGCAAAGTTATTTTTTAGTCCTTTCTGCATAACTCCAGCAAGCTCCTCCAGAGTTGGCACACGAAAAGAAAACTCAGCAAAAGCCATTTTCTTCTTCAGGCGTGAGGTTGTACAAATAAAGCAATTTATTCTTGGTTAATTATTACAGGAGTTCACAGTTGCTCCTCTGTCATGGCTCTTTTCCCTCCTTTTTGAACAAAGGACCTTGCATTTTCATTTTGCACTGAGCTTCACAAATTACACAGGTGGGCCTGTTCTGAGGCAGTCTGGGAAGCTGACACCTGGACCCGAATAGTGTATTTTTTATCAGTTTCTTCTCCAGTCCCCACTGTTAAATAGAATAATACATACCTTTTAGCCAAGCTTAGGCTACAGAAGCAAAATATAATCCTTGTCTTTCTTTAAGTAACTCACTTCAAAATCACAGACATGCTGTCCATCCCTGCTGTTCTTTTGGATTTGCCTTTGATTGCGCCTTTCAGTGAGGAACTGAGAGATCTTTGTTTGTTTAGAATATATTGTTCTGGAATGATAATTATCCTTACTGTTTCATGATTGATTCCATTGTCTTGTTCTCATTTTTGGTGTAACCATCCTGTGCTTGTATATACAAGGCCAGTCACATTCTCTCCTCAGAGAGATGTATTTCTTTTCTCTTCTATCTCTTTAGAGTTGTCAGTAATTGTCTTTTTAAAATTTGTGTAAATTCATGGAGTAATTTTGTTAGGTGCATAGATGGTGGAGTGGGAAAGTTAGGGTTTTTAGGGAATTGATCACCTGACTAAGGTATGTTGTCCCCATTTCGTAATTTCTCATCATTCACCCTCTCATAATCCCTCATACTTTTGGTCTCCATTGTCTACCATTTCACACTCTATGCCCAAGTGTATACGTTATTTACCTTCCACTTATGTACAAGAATGCATAATATTTCTCTTTGTATGTCTGAAATGTTTCACTTACTATAACAGTCTCCAGTTCCATCCATGTTGCTGCAGAAGACATGGTTTTATTTTCTTTATGGCTGAATTGTACTCTATCGTGTATATATAACACATTGTCTTCATGTAGCTATCTATCTTTGCTATTGTAAAGACTGCTCTGATAAACAAAGTAGTGCACCTATCTATAGGCATCCACCGCAATTCCCAGCTATTTTTAGAAACAGAGTCTTGCTCTAGTTCAGCCTAATCTGAGTTCAGACAATCCAACCACCTCCACCAATCAGAGCACTAGGATTATATGTGTGAGCCACCATGCCCAGCCAATTATTATATCTTCTTCCTTTATTGATCTCCTTTGGATATAATGGTTTCTTTTCCTTTGACTAGATACACTGTCATGGGATTACTGGATTAAACAGTAGTTTTATTTTTAATTGTCTGAGAAATTTTTGCACTGTTTTCTGTAGAGGTTGTAGTAACCACATTCCCACCAGGAGTGTATAAGTGTTTACTTTTCTCCGTATCCTCACCAACATCTGCTGATTTGGCTTTTCTAATAATAACCATTCTGACTTGTATAAGATGGTATCTTATTGTGACTTTATTTTGCATTTCTTGGATGATTAGTGTTTTTGAGTAATTTTTCAAAATACATGCTAGCCATGTGTATGTCTTCTTTTGAAAAATGTCTATTCAAGTCCTTTGGCCAGTTTTTAAAGGGATTATTGGGAATTGGTTGGGGGATTTTTTGAGTTTCTTGAATTCTCTGTAAATTCTGGATATCGGTCATCTATTGGATGCATAGTTTGAAAATATTTTCTTCCATTCTACAAATTTTCTGTTCACTCTGCTGATTATTTCTTTTTTGTGCAGAAACTTTTTGGTTTAATTAAGTCCCATTTGTTTATTTTTATTGCCTGAGCTTTTTATGGTTTTAGTTATGAATTCTTCACCCAAACCAATAGCCAGTGTAGTTTTCTGTATATTTTCTTACAGTATTTTTTATGGTTTTAGGTATTACAGCTAAGTCTTTAATTTACCTTGAGTTAATTTTTATGCATGGTGAAATAGTGGTCACATTTTATTTTTCTGTACATGGCAATAAAACTTTCCCAGCTCCATTTATTGGAAAAGGTGTCCTTTCCTCAATGTGTTCTTGTCAGCTTTGTCAAAGTTCTTTTGGCTGTAAATATTTGCTTTTATGTCTAGGTTTTCTATTCTGTTCCATTCATCCAAGTGTTTGGGTTTTTTTTTTTTTTTTTTTGAGACAGAGTCTCAGTATGTCACCCTCAGTAGAGTGCCATAGTGTAACAACCTCAAACTCTTGGGCTTATGCGATTCTCTTGCCTCAGCCTCTGAAGTAGTTGTGTCCACAGGCCCCTGCCACAACAATTGGCTATTTTTTGTTGCAGTTGTATTGTTGTTTAGCAGGCCCTGACTGGATTTGAGCCTGCCAGACTTGGTGTATGTGGTTGATGCTGTAACCACTGTGCTATGGGTGCCAAGTTCCAGGTGTCTGTTTTTATACCAGTACCATGCTGGTTTGGTTACTATAGCCTTGTAGTAGAATTTGAAGTCAGGTAATGTGATGCCTTCAGCTTTGTTCTTTTCACTCAGCATTGCTTTGTCTGTTTGGCTCCTTTTTAGTTGCATATGATCTTTAATATCATCTATTCTAATTTTGTGAAAAGTGACATTGCTATTTTGATAGTAATTGTATCAGATCTGTAGATTACTTTGGGAAGTATAGTTATTTTAATATTATTAATTCTTTTGATCCATGACCATGACATGTTTTTCATTTGTTTGCGTCATCTACAATTTCATCAATTAGTATTTTGTAGCTTTCCTTCTAGATATTTTTGCCTTCCTTGGTTAAATGTGTTCCTAGAAAAGGTTTCTTTTTTTCTTTCTTTAGCTATTGGAAATGGGATTGCTTTTTTTTACTTGGTTCTCAGCTAAATCACTATTGGTGTATAGAAATGCTAGTGATTTTTGTATGTTGATTTTGTATCCTGAAATGTTACTGAACTCATCAAATACGAGAGTATTTTTGTGGACTCTTGAGGTTTTTCTAGATAAAACATCAGTGAACAGGGATAATTTGACTTCCTCTTTTCCAATTTGGATGGCTTTTATTGTTTCCCTTCCCTGATTGCTCTGGCTAGGGCTTCTAGTACTATAATGTGTGTATTGGAATATTATATCTTCTTTTTGTTTGTTTGTTTTTGATTTATGAGACAGCATCTCACCTGGTCACCCTTGGTAGAGTGACATGGCACCTTTGCTCAGGGCAACCTCAAACTCTTGAGCTTAAGTGATTCTCTTTTCTCAGCCTCCCAAGTAGCTGGGACTACAGGCATCCACCAGAATTCCCAGTTATTTTTAGAGAGAAGGTCTTGCTCTGGCTCAGGCTAGTCTGAATTCAGGCAATCCAACCACCTTCACTGATCAGAGTGCTAGGATTATAGGCATGAGCCACTACACCTAGTCAATTATTATATCTTCTTCCTTTATTGATCTCTTTATTATTATATAATGACCTTCTGTATCTTTTTTTACTACTTTTTATTTAAAGTCTGTTTTATCTGATATAAATATAGCTATTTCTATTTGCTTTTGGTTTGTGTTCACATGGAATATATTTTTCAACTCCTTTACTTTCAGTCTAGATGTGTCATTACAGGTAAGATGAGTTTCTTGTAAACAAAAGATAGCCGGACCTTGTTTTTTTTTTCAATTTATTAAAATCTGTTCCACCAATCTATATCTTTAAATGCAATGTTTACTCTATTTACATTCAAGGTTAATATAGATACAAGAGGTTTTGTTCCTGTCATATTGTTAATTGTCATCTAGTTGCTTTGTGAATTCTTTGTTTCTTTTTCTCTGTCTGGCTTTATGGTTTGGTGGGATTCTGTAGTGTAGTCACTTGATTCCTGTCTCTTCCTCCTTTGTGTGATTGTTTTATAAAATCTATGAATTTTGTACTTTCATGTGTTTTTTAAACAGTGAATATTGACCTTTTGTTTCCATGTTTCAGACTTCTTTGAGCATTTCTTGTGGTGCCAATCTACTGGTGACAAATTTCCTCAGAAGTTATTTATTTGGGAAAGACTCTGCCTCCTTCATTTATGAAGTTAAACTTGCTGGATGTAAAGATCTTGGATGAAAGTGTTTTGTTTTGTTTTTTATTAAATCATAAGCACATAGATCATGTATGCATAAATGCGTTTATGGGGTACAATGTGCTGATTTCATATAGAATTAGGAATGCTTACATCGCACTGCTTGATATATACATCATCTAATTTACTTAATTATTGGGTTAAGACATTTATACTCTATACTTAATAGATCTGACATGTACCCTTACAATATGCACCATAGGTGTGATCCCACCATTCACCTTCCCTTGATCTGACCTCCCCTCTCCCTTCCTATTCCCCCCCTTCATCCTCGGCCATAATTATGATCTATTCTTCTAATGAAAGTGAGTGTTTTTGTTTTGATGCTTTGAAAATGCCATCCTGTTCTCTTCTGGCCTCTTAGGTTTCTGCGGAGAATTCTACTGTTAGTCTGATGAGACTTCCTTTGTAATGATTGGACATTCTTCTCTAGGTGATTTTAAAATTCTGTTCTTCATTTTGACTTTAGGCAGCCTGATGATAATGTGCCATGGTGAAATACTTTTGGCAATGCATGTTACTGGCCCTCCTGTGTTTGGGTGTCTAAATCCCTTGCCAGATGTGGGACATCTTCATCAGTTATTCCCTTAAAAAGGTTTTCCAAATTTTTGATTTTTCTTCACCCTCAGAAATATTGCAAATTCATAACTTCAGTCACTTTGTGTAGTCTCAGACATTGCAAAGACTTTGTTCATTCTTTTTTTTATTTTTTTTTATTTTTATTAAATCATAATTGTGTACATTGGTGCAATCATTGGGCACAATGTGCTAACTTCATATACAATCTGATATATTTTCATTGAATTATTTAACATAGCCTTCATGGCCTTTTAATCACTATATGAAGACATTTATATTCTGCATTTAGTAATTTTCACTTGTACCCTTGTAAGATGCACCGTAAGTGTGATCCCACCAATCACCCTTCCCTCCACCCATCCTCCCCCTCCCCTCCCTTGCCCCCCTCCCCATTTCTTGTGCTATAACTGGGTTTTAGCTTTCATAAGAAAGCTATAGATTAGCTTCATAGTAGGGCTGAGTACATTGGATACTTTTTCTTCCATTCTTGAGATACTTTGCTAAGAAGAATATGTTCCAGCTCCATCCATGAGAAATTCTTTTCTTAACCCATTTATGCCAGAGGTTGAAATGTTTGCAATTTTTGCATGATTTTTGGACAAGCTCTCAGCACACCAGTAACTGCAGCAGTGACTAACTCTGTGCGCCACATGGTAACATGTACCCTCAGGAGGCAGACATGTATGAAAAATTAGATCTTGGCAATGACATTAAGCAGGAGGATATAAATAACTCCCATGTCACTACCATTCTAATAATGGAACGTGAGGCAAAAATCAGTTAATGCATTTCTTATAGTATTGTACATTCTAATAATGCTCAGGTGGTTTGGTTTTGTCAAATAAATTACAGACAACTAGTATTTATTTTCATTTTTAGATGGTGACCCTGATAACTATATTGCTTATTATCGGAGAGCTACTGTCTTTTTAGCTATGGGCAAATCAAAAGCTGCACTTCCCGATTTAACTAAAGTGATTGAATTGAAGATGGATTTCACTGCAGTAAGTATCTCTAAACATTCTTTAAAGGGGAACTTAAGGGGGACTTGGTCACTATGTGGCCAAAGGGACCGTAGTGATATTTAGCAATGAGGCATACAGCACTTTTTCTAGGACGAGTTTGTAAACTGAATTGTCATACCTCGTATGATAGCCATTCCAGAGGAAGAGTTCCAAAATTGCTTTGGAGGGTGGACTAGGCCCTGGTCAGTGCATAACTTCCCAAGGGAATACGTTAAAGGTAACTGTAGTAATCAGCAATGAAGTATGTAGCACTTTTTCTAGGATGAGTTTGTGAACTTAATTGTGTGACCTTGTACGTTTTCAATTTTCATGGGTAGAGCCAAAAGCATTTTTAAGAAAGTTTACTTGAACAAAAATGCACATGTTCATTGGTGCCAGGAATTATTCTCAGTGTAAAGTCAAAACAGGCATTGGAAAATGAATATATATTAATAACTTTATTAGCTTATTTAGTTTTGTTCTTTATGTTTAAGGAAAGTTTATAAATCCATAGTACTCAGGATACTCTTCCTTTTTTTCCTAGGCAAGATTACAGAGAGGTCATTTGTTACTCAAACAAGGAAAACTCGATGAAGCAGAAGATGATTTTAAAAAAGTGGTAAGTTGGGGAAGAGGGGAGGGGAGGGGGCAGGATGGGTGGAGGGAGGGTAATTGGTGGGACCACACCTATGGTACATCTTAGAAGGGTACAGGTGAAACTAACTAAATGCAGAATATAAAGGTCTTAACACAATAACTAAGAAAATGCCATGAAGGCTACATTAACCAGTTTGATGAAAATATTTCAGATTGTATATGAAACCAGCACATTGTACCCCATGATTGCATTAATGTACACAGCCATCATTTAATAAAAAAAAAAAGGTGGTAAGTTAAGTTCAAGTTATATTTGGCTCTAAGAAGATGTTATTTTGAGAGAACATATTGGACTTACTTTTTTGTATTTGAGACACTAGTAATTTTATAGCCGAGTGAATAGTTTTAGAAAATAAGTAAATAAAAAATAGTCTGATTTATGTATGTAAGAATCACAGATCCTAAAGTAATATTTGGTGACAGACATCAAAGATTCATCTTAACAGTTAGAAGGTAAAGTATGCACAATAGATATGTAGTCCTAACTCAGATTACACAGTTGACTTACTCTGCTTTGTCCTCCCTGAGAGTCTTAAGTATGTCAGCTTAGCTGTTCTTAAAGTCCTTAATTAATCCTTACTGGGCATTGGCTGCATCTTTTTTGGAAACCCTTCACTTGATGTGAGAGGAATAATAAAACAGATTCTTAATGAAATTTTGCAGTCATCCATTTACGAGTGTAAAGTGCTTTGAGTCTGTTGGGGGAATGTTATAGATTGTGTATCACTGAAGAGGGTATGTGCTAAAATGATTTAGACAGAGACAGGCAATCTCTTTATGGCCTCATTTGGCTTGTTTTAAGACCAGCATTTTTATTTTATGTAGATTTATTTCTGGAGTGATCTAGAAGGGTTATAACCCACTGTTCATTATTTGCAATTTTTTATAGTTTATCGAGATGCCTAATTACTATGGCAGTAACTACTATGAAAATGAAACTAAAATTTCTAACATTGTTATAACCTTTGTCATAATAGTCATCTGTACATAAATCCAACACATGAGACTAAATTGTATTGAATCAGAAGCTGTCTCATGGTCTCAATAAAATTGGCTATCACTTTGTGCGTATCTGATCTCCCTCCTACTTGGGAAGGTGCTTGAGAGCAGGCTGAAGACGGGGTGATAAATGTTTTGGTTACCTCTCACTACTCTTTTCTGCCTTTCTGCATACATTAACTCGTGAAGATTCTGAGTGGCAGACTCACTGTGTGTAGTACCAACAATGCCCGTGAACACAACCGAAGTGTGCTAGGCCACTCTTGGCCATGCACATGGACATGTACAGTCATGCTGACCAGCTGATGATGAGATTTCATCAGTTTTAAGATTCATCTGTCTCTGAGAGAGATTGAAATGTGCTTTCTTACCAGCTTGCTCAGCTGTGGGAACAAAGGGCAAGAGAGAGGGAGGAGGCTTAAAAGATGCCAGCGGTAAAAGGGAGTCAAGCTATTACATTAGGGGATGTAATACTCCCCGTCTACCACGACTCCTAAGGTTTGGCTTCAGTAATAAAGTGCAGCCATTTAATTGACGATAGTGATGGGGGAGGGGAGCAATGGGTTGCAGGCAGGAAATGGAATTCCACGTTGGCCCTGTTGCTGAGATGCTATTTGGATGTCCCCGTGGAGATAACGAGTAGATAGTTACATGCCTGATGTTGGAAGTATACGTAAGAGGAATCATGAAGAGTATAGGCTTTGGAAATGACCTGAGCCACAGTTTCCTCTTGTGTAAAGTGGAGATACACCTTTATAGAGTTTTAGGTTTAGTTTTGAGTTGTGCCCAGAGCATAGCAAGCTCTAAATAAATGCTTGCCACCAAAGTGGTGGATCTTCATCATCATTATCTAAAGCATGGGCTTTAGAGAAAGAGACGTTAGTTTGAATTTAAGCAAGATAATGACATAATTTCTTTATCGGTAAAATGGATATAGTAAAAGCTGGTCCATGGGTAATCTTCTTAATATTAAATGAAAAAGAGAACACCTCTGGTACATATGCAAAGTAGACATTAAAAGGGATGTCCTGCTCTTTAGTAGTTTACACTTGTGGGAGAAAATGACTTCTGCACTGCACATGCAAGATTATCACCATGGAGAAACTTGCAAGAGGCTGTATGAGCAGCAAGGGTAACAGGATGAGAATGGGAGCCATGGTCAGGAGACCCACCTTAGTTTTCTCTTAACTGTGTGGTGCTGGGCAAGTTGCTTGTCATCTGTGAGACTCAATATCTTCATTTATAAAGTGGTAGTTGGCCAGCCGTGGTGACCCAGACCTATAATCCCAGCACTTTGGGAGTCAGAGGCAGGAGCATTGCTTGAGGTCAGCAGTTTGAGACCAACCTGAGCAAGAGAGAGATTTCCACTCCACTAAAATTAGAAAAATTAGCTGGACATGCCTATTATACTCCTAGCTTCTCAGGAGACTGAGGCAGGAGAATCGTTTGAGCCTTGGAGTTTGAGGTTGCAGTTGAGCTATGATGATGATGATGCCACTGCACTCCAGCTGAGGTGACAGAGAGAGATTCTGTCTCAAAAAAAAAAAACAACAAAGTTGGCTGATAGCATAAGGAGAAATAACTTGAGCATCTTTTTAAGTGTTTATTAGCACTTTTTAGAGTACTCGCTGTGTGCTACACAAGTATTTTAAAAATTTCTTAATGACTACTCTAAAGGGTGTTAAGTATTATCCCCTTTTTGTTGGCAAAGAAAATGCAGCTAGCTTGTAGCTAATTAGTGATTAAATCAAGATTAGAGTCTAAATAGTTAATTTTTTCTTTTTTGACTTTTTTTTTATTTTAAATATATGTATTTTATTATTCTTCATTACATTATTTCCCCACCCCCCACCCCTCCGTGGTAAGACAGAATTGATTTACAGAAAAGAATACAGAAAACACCAAAGCTCCTGGTAGAGGGAGAGATTTCAAGTGGGGAGAGA
>CAUYRH010006583.1:0-42195 GCA_963574655.1 Perodicticus potto
AAAAAAAATAGACCCAGGGGGGCCCGTGTGGCTCAAAGTTTTAGGGCAACCGCCCGTTTTGGTGTTGGTGTGTGGTCAAAACCAACCCCCCTCCAAAAAAAAAAAAAAAAAAAAAAAAAAAAAAAAAAAAAAAAAAATCTAAATGCCCTGCCTTCCAGTGACAGATGTTTTTCACATTTTTAAATTATGAGGCCCTTGGAAAAGTATCTATGCCATAGTTTCAAATTTTTTTCAATAATTTAAATATCTTAAGATCATGCTATGATAAATTAAGTAATAGATAATCATAAAATGTTTAAGTCATTCCTAAGCTAAATTACTGAAATGTTAATTGTTAACCATAAATTTAAGATTCACATTATTTTTTATTACGAAAAGGCCAAACATATTTAATTCTATTAATAAAAACAAAATTCAGAAAAAGTCTTTCTAAAACATTATGAAACAATTTTCAGCTACAAATGCTAGTTCAAAATTACTTCCAGGTTTTTCACTGGAAATAAGAGATACTAAGTGTTAAACTTATAAAATGTAAGAGAAATTAATCTATACACAAAGTATGTATAGAATAAGATGTAAAGAAAGTTGAAAAAAAAGAATAATTTTTCCTTGGCATCAGAGAACTTCATGTGCTCAAAATGATTAAGAATAAAAAGAAAAGTAAATTTTTGTTCAAACTTGAATTACAGTACAAAACTGAAGGTTTAAGCAAGTCACAGAAGGTTTATGGAAGATTGAGCTTATATAAAGAATTTTGTTTTCAATCAAGCCATTTAAAATTAAAAATGAATTATTTAGTGTTTCTAAAGATCGGACATTAATACCAAAGGTACACTGATGCAAAGCCAGACTATATTACGATAGTAGGGTTTTCTTGGAGCATTGATCTATTTTTTAATAGAAAATTGTGTGAAGTTATAGAAGGTTATGGAAAGCTTATGTGATCAAAGCTGATTAGGAATGAATAGATTTATTTACAAGGTTTTATTAAAATTGATTTTGCATTAATAATATATTGAAATAATTTGTTTTTCTCTTTTGAATAAGAATTTGTTGCTCTTTTTTGAAAGAGATTTTAATATTATATTAATAAGAAATAAAGACTTTAAGACTTCTCCCTATCTTTTTAGTAAACTGACAAAAAAATGGAGCAAGACAGATTCTGTTAATTTCAGGTTGTCTTTATTAAATCTTTTTATTATTTGGGAAACTGAGTCTTTTAAAAATGTTTAAATGGTCACTTTGGCTAAATGAATTTCTATTATTTTACAGTGACCTATGATACTATTCTGAACAGTATTTTAAATCTTTAACATTTGACTTACTTGCTGTGACAAAGTTTTAAATTCTAAAAGTATGCCCTTTCCAAAAGTTCAAGAGAGACATATTTTTATATACATGTGTTACTAATATGTTTTCAAAATTATAAGAGAATTACTAAATTGTGATGTGTCAGACTTTGTTATGAACAATAATTATGATTATTAGGTTACATTTTCATAGGTCACAGAAATAATCAAATTTCCTTGTTAATGTCTTTGGCCAGGGCTATTCTAAGATTTTTGGCATCCACAGACAAATATTGTCTTGCTTTGATTTTTCTCAAAAAGTGGTTTACAACCACCTACAAATCAAAATTTGTTTCTTCTTTGAGGGACTCATGGAAAGGATTCTAACAAGTACTCTTGAATAAAGATTTGATAACTGGAGATTATACTAGTGGACTAGGTAAAAACATCCAGGACTCTAATTAAAAAGCTGATGTGTTCATGAAGATTGCTAACCCAACATCAAACAGAACAATAATTAATTACATAGCTCTAAACTAATAGAGAATTAAAATACAGTTATGACTTTTTTTTCCAAAACATTGCTTATTCATTTTATATTTTATTTTCCAGAGTAAAGATAACACTTTTCTCTCTTTTTTCATTTATTTATAGCTTGGAGCATATTGGGTAAGGTATACTTTTGTGAATAAAACTGACAAATTTGCTTTTATCTCTACCATATTTTCTCTAAAATTTAAAAAACTATTCATGAGTATTCTTAATTTATGGCAGTATAGTTGTTCACATAAGTTCAATAAGAAACTGTTTTCTTTTGTACCAGAACAAATTACACAACTGGTTATTTTACCAAGGTTTCCACTGCAATGGCATATTTTCAAATATGATCAGACCATTTTAAGGAATTGTGGTTGGCTTTATAGAACTAACTAAAAGCCCCTTTGGAAAGTAGTGCCCAATACCTTGTTTATGCAATTCCCTTACTAGCTTTCTGTCCTCATTGTGAGTTACTTAAGGATGTCTCTCTGTGACGGGCCCAGGAACTTCAATTTGTGTATGTGTTGAAGACAATCTGATGGCAAATTCTTGACTTGGATAGCCTCAAGGCCTTTAAAATTCTATATAAAATTCTTTATGGAAGTTCCAGCAAAGCCAGCTTTCAAAAACCTATGTGGCCATCAACTACTTTTGTTATACTGTATGCAAATAAACAGGCTAAATGTAATAAGGCAAAACTTATTTTGCAAATCAATTCGTCCTATGGAGATTCATGGTTGGTAAAAATGGAGAGCTAGAGAAAGAAAAAGTCATGTTTCACACAAATTGACCAATGAATTAAAAAGAAAAATAATATGTTTCTGGAAAAAACCTATAGTACAGCTGTACTACTTAGCTAAAATTACTAGATTTTAGCTATATCCATTAGTTTCGAGTTTTATTATTTGACTACAATTATGACTAAATCCTAAATTATGTCCTGGCTGCAAGAAGTCTGTAAAAAAAAATCTGGATCTAATTTTCTTCATGATGTTTTTAGTTGACTGCTTAGTGGAACAGATTGTTTTCATACTGGTATATAAGTTTTCTTTTTAATTATAATACTTATGAACATTATATTCCTACTATGTGTCTCTCATTATTTTACTTCTCCTGAAAAACACTAAATTTGTGGCACTCCAACGACCAGAGATGACATAAGTGACAATATCTACACATCAATGACTTTGACACGGCTACCTAGAAATGAATTTTCCCAGAAACATGAAATAACTTGCTACCCACATTTTGAATATCAATGCTTTTAAGATTTCTTGATCCAAAGGGAGAAATAGGAAAGAAAAGAACCTTCATCTAAAGAATGTGAGCCCTTTAAAATTATTAAGCCGAGAGGGACATTAAAATGATACTACAGTCATGTCCTACTACCCCCCGCCCCCACTTTGAGCTAGGTATTAATCTCTTGAAACTGCCTGCTATTGCCACAAGTAGCTATTATGCATTAACTTAGAAATGCCACACCAGGCAATGTAATCCACATCCTACAGCTTAACAAAATGTATAACCCATTGCTAATCAATGCTATTTCTGCACACTAATGAGATTTTTTCACACATAATTTTCTAACAGCCTATTCCCAACCACTTCCCTCCTTTTTTTGCCTTTAAAAATCCACTCAGGAGCTGGGTGTGGTGGCTTATACTTATAATCCCAGCGACTCTGGAGGTTGAAGTGGGAGGATCACTTGAGGCTGGGACGTTGAGATCACCCTGGGCAACACAGTGAGATCTTGTTTCTAACAAGTAAAAATGAAAAGGATTAGCCTAATGTACGTGTCATACTTCTATAGTTCCAGCTCCTTGGAAGATTAAGGCAAGAGGATTGCTTGAGCCCAGGAGTCAAAAATTTCAGTGAGCTTTGTTCACCTCACTGCACTCCAGTCTGGGTGACAGATCAAGAGCCCAACTCTAAAAGAAATCCCATTTATAATTGCTATTAATCAGAGTGTATTCAGGGCAACTTGAATCTGTATTCCTGTGTTCCCATTTTAATCCTTGAGTGTGGACCAGATAAACTCTCTAGTGATGTTAATTTTGCCTCTGCTTCTTCTTGTAGGTGGACATATACTTGTGAACTTCACTCAATATCTGCTCATCATTGGTAAGACAAACACCGCAGATGTAAATGCTGTTGCCCCCTGGAGCTCTCCGACCAGAGACTCCAGGATGAGAGATACCCCCTATTCTCATACAGTTTCATTACCCAATAAAGCAAATGTGTTGCCACGTTACATGGTCCTATCTCTTCTTTGACTAATTTTGATATCCTTAAACTTACCTCAGATGACTCCTATAACATAAAGTGCTTTTGTGTTTTCTAGTGGAGATTAAAAATAAAACAAATAAATTGGAATCAGATTCACATTTCTTGTGTCCATAACAGAAAAGAAAACTCCACAATAAGGAGTTTTCAGCTTGTCCTCTGCCCCATGAAAGCTTTAGCCTTTTCACCAAATAGACACTGAACCATGATCTAAAGTAGATTACCTGGAGGCAGATCAGAGCACTAGTGATTTAATAGCTTGCAGTGCTGCTGCTGCTGCTGATGTAGGGCAGCAGAGTAAGTCTTCCTGGGCAGTGTTTAGGAAGCAGCGATGGTGAGGCTTGAGGACAGTGACTTTGGAGCTCCTGACAAAAGGTCAAAACACAAAATGAGCCACCCTACCACTTTGAGCAGGGGCAGCCTGTCGTATTGGTTCAGTGGCAAAATTTAAGTAGAACTTTTTGTTGTTCTTGTTTTGTGCCTTAGTTTCTTGGGATTCAGAGGTTTATTCTGCATGTGATTGGTTATGTCAGTGGTAGTAATTGTGGTGAAAATTCCACATTTCATACCTCTAATTTCTTCTATATAAACTACGTGCTATTATTAAGAACAAGAAATAAGGGCAGGAAGGTTATTCTTTCTCACATTTGAATGAAGCCTTTCTTTCTGAATTTATGTATTTATACAAGATTTTAAAACTATCTTCTAAAAGAGCATAATATATTTATTCTGAAATTAAAGACTTCAGGTTAAAAGGGGAAAGGAATAGTTTTATTTAGAATAAATGTAAGACCTCAGATGGTAACAGGAAATGATGTGAGAACTTCATTCTGAGAAGGAGAACTTCACAGAAAAGTTTGACAGGAAATTAATGCTTCATTTAAGTTCATTTATCATATTATGTTTTCACCTTTAGCTCATGACACATTCCTAATACACATAAATGGTGACATTGGCAAACTAATTGCATATTCTTTATTTAGGTGTAATACCGTAGGACCTATTTTCTGAATAATTATGAAATCATTTTGGCCATTAATTTTAGTTACTTCATTATCCAGCTTTAAAATACACACAATTATGGAAGATATCAAATGACAGAAAGTTAATTTATTGGTTAGCTGTGTTTGAAATTAAAGGAAAAAATTAAAATGGCTATATGAGGATAAGGAAACTGAATCCCAATGCCAAAGTGGGGTAGATGAGATAAAGAGGGTTTGTCTTCTTTTTATTAATGCCATTAGCTGGGATATTCAGACTTTTCCAAAGGCCACCACCACCCACACCTCTCCATGGTTCTATCATTGATGCCACATTTTACTGTGGTAAGAAGGTGCTTAGACTGCAGCAGGGAGGTGCTGCCTACAGTGAACTTGCTTGGACAAGTTCATTATAGAAAGCAACTCTGAACATAGTGATAAATTGTGGCAACTTTATTCTAGAGAGAAGTCAACTTTTAGAATACCAGTTTTTTTACCCTTGCTTTGAATTGAGATCAGGCCAAATTGAAAAACTTAACCACTGGTATGAACATCAAAACATCTACAGGAAATCCATGTTATTGGCTGGAAAATTGGAAAAAGAAGAGTGTGAGCTAATAAACATGGAGGAAATCCCTGCTATTTCTCACTCCCTTTCTCTGTCTCTCTTGCTATAACTCTTGCTCTGTCCTCTCTTTTCTCTACTGATTTCTCCACAAGGCACAGTTGCACTGATAACAGCTTTATACCTAAAATGCAAGAGAAAATAATTACTTTGAATAGAGGAATAGGAAGGGGGTCCTTGCAATACAAAAACTATTGAAGGAATCCCTGTTATTTCTCTCTCTCTCTTTTTAAACAACATGTAGCCAAGGAAGGGTTCAGCAGGTGGAACTGTGTAGCAGTGTGGGAGGCTGAAATGCTAAAAGAACATCTGAATTGCCAGAGAAACTGGGAAAAAGGACTTCTTTGAGCCAGCAAGTGTGAAGAAAATCCTGGAGAAGAGAAATACAGAGAAAGGGGATATTCTAATTCTGTGGTTCACAAGTCTTAGGCTCATTCCCAAATTGTATGCATACATGGAATCCTTCCCAAAAAAGCATCACAAAGGCCTTGAAAACTAAACGAAGTTATAAATTCCCACCTAAGTCACAAATACCTGAGAGGAGTGTACCAGGAGCAGAAACAAACAGTATAGCAAAGGTTTTGAAATCTAAGTAAGGTGAAACAGAATCTGTAGGCACATTGCTCACTAAAACCATGACAACATACCGACAATACCAAAAGCTAAGGAATGTGCCTAACAAATATAACTTTCATACACTGCGGATGGAGACACACTTTTAAAAATAGTTTGTCGATTTAATATAAATTTAAATATGCTCTTACCATATGATCCAGCAAACCATTCCTGAATATTTATCCATATAAAATCCAAACATTTATTTATACAGAACATGTTTTATATCCTCTTCAGGAGCCTTATTTGAAATCACCAAACTCTAAAAACAAGCCAAATGTTTCTTAATTATATAATAGGGAAACAAACAATGGTAAATCCATAGGATGGAATATTATTCTGCAATAAAAAGAACAAACTATGCATAAATGAATGAATCTCTAATGTCATAAGTGATGCAATGAAATCTGGACTCAAAATTCGACACACATATGGTATGAGTCAGCACATAAGACACTTTGGGAAAAAAACAGCACTACAGACACAGAGAACCAAATAGTGATTACCCAGACCACAAGGGAGTGGAGGACTTGAGGTAATACAACAGACTTCTGTGAAGATGATAGAACTATCTTCTGCCCTGCTGGTGGTGGGGGTGACCACGAGAGTACATATTTGTGAAAATTCATAGAACTATATACAGAAAGGAATTAATTTT
Source organism: Perodicticus potto (assembly GCA_963574655.1). Classification (NCBI taxonomy): domain Eukaryota; kingdom Metazoa; phylum Chordata; class Mammalia; order Primates; family Lorisidae; genus Perodicticus; species Perodicticus potto. The sequence goes on from CAUYRH010006583.1 coordinate 6,988, forward strand.
ACATCATTAAAATTAAAAAAGTAAAAACAAGCAAAATATAGATTAAAATTAGTAGTTTATGTTTTAAAAAGAAGGCAAGGAAACATAGGTACATAGATATAGGTATACTGAAGTATTCACTCTCTAAATGCCAAACTAAATCAACTGTTTTGGACGAGGTTGAAACTATAATAACTAGTTGATACTATGAGGTTATTAATAAAAATTAAAACAAGGTCAACACTGTTATTTAGCTACTGTGAAGAGTGTGACTTTGAACTCTCACTGGCTCTGCATCAGTGCTTTTGGACACACTGTCCATGCTCTACCGTATGAAAAGTACTGACGTGTGGAAATCTAATCCGATGTCTCTTGGTTAGAGTTTCTGGAAAATAATGTTATGTTTTCATTTTATTTTATATAATACACTTTTATAAATGACCAAACAAATTAAATAAGGAAAACTAGAATCAGTTCACATTATTTCTCGAAGATATTCCCTAAAATAGTTTTGGAACCATGGCAAGTGAATGCTATGCTAGCACGATTCCCACCTCCCAGTGCTACCAACAGCTGCCAGTCCATGGCCTGTTGGGACTCAAGCTGCAAAGCTGGAGTTGAGCAGTGGGCAAGTGAGCAAAGCTTCGTCTGTATTTACTGCTGCTCCCATCATTTTCATTACTGCCTGAGCTCTGCTTCTGGTCCGATAAGCTGTGGCATTAGATTCTAATACCACAAACCCTACCATAAACTGAACATGGGAGACTCCAGTGCCTGATGATCTGAGGTGGAGAGGGAGGTACTTGAATCATCCAGAAAGTATCCCCAACTTCATCCACAGAAAAATTGTCTTCCATGAAATCAGTCCCCAGTGCCAGAAAGGTAAACTGCGCATGATGACCCTGCCCTGAAACCCTCTGAACTGTAGGATTTATTCTCCTGCTGCAGAAAGTTTAGACAGTCTCTTATCTGGAACATTCTCTAGATTGTAGAGACCTGCCTTGACTAAGGTCACAACCACTCCCCAAGGACAGGCCATTTCCAGTAACTGGTTAATAGAGCAGTTTAAAGGTTTGGCCCCTCTTCTTATATCAGAACAACTGTGAAAAGTTCTACACTGCAGCATGGTATCAGCTGAAGCTTTTGTGGAAATTGCATTAAAAATGAACTTCTCTTTACTTCCTTTCTCTTTTCATTTTAAATGTTCCCAGATATTGATCTCAAAGTAGTCACTAATACATTACCTAAATGTAAATCTCCACATTTGAGTCTATTTCCCTGGAATCTGACCAATAGGATTGGTACCAGGAATGATTTGAGGAAACGGGCACTGAAAGAAAATACTGGAGCTGGCTGACCCTTTGACTGGCTGTCAGTGAGGGATTCAGTGGTGATCGTATGCGGAGGGCTGATAGTCCTGCATATGATTGCTCAAACTTCACAGGTGGGAAGAAATTTGCTGGCAGGAGCAGTGTATCAGGATGAGAAAATAATTTCAAAAATTGTAGAATTGTATGGGGTATTCAATATGCTGAAGAAAAATAATGCAAGACTGAGGCCGATTAATTACCTATTAAACATTAAGTATGAAAATCTTGGCAGCATATAAAGAGTTTCTCATCTCTCATTACTAGAGAGCTAAAAAAACTGGGGATAATATCTTATCTTAACCTTTATAGATAGCAGAGCTTGAAAACAGGTTTAATTCTCCACCCTGAAAAGTCTTCTATGTCAAACGAGTGAGATCCTGGGACTTGGGATAGGGACTTGCATTTGAAAATTTAAATTAGATTCCTCCTAAAATGTTGACCTTTAATAGTAGCTCACTCCCTTAATTAAAGGCCAGGAATTTAATCACTCCTTATGATTAAAGATGATGAAGATGATTTTTCCTTAAAAGGAATACCTAGTCCATCAGACTGTATTGCCACCTGCTCTTCTGGCTGCCAACACCTCAGTATAATCTGGCTGCCAATATCTCAATATAATACGGCCAGGAAAGTCCTGAGTTTTTTATAGCAGAAAACAACCAGCTCCAAAGGAGCTATAGAAGTTGACCAACATATATCAGTAGGTTCCCACAGAGGATGCATGGGATTAGAACCTGATAGTGCTAAATCAAGAAAGATTAATTTAGTTTATGAGTCCGACATTGTGAAAGGTCTAGGTACTTGGGAGGCTGAGGCAAGAGGATCATTTTAACCTAGGAGTTTGAGGTTATGAGTTCTGATACCATGGCACTCTAGCTTGGGCAACAGAGTAAAACTCTGTCTCAAAAAAAGTAGTTTATAAATATTGGGACAATCTTCCATTTCATGGAATGTCATATTCTAGCAAAGGCCAAGGAAACAATGATAGCATGTGGCTAGAATGGCTCTTAGTAGCTTGAACAAAACACTAGACCACACTATGTGAAATATAAGTGTGGGAACTATTGTCAAAATTTATAAAAGAAGGGAATTAGAATGTTCAGAGCCACATAAAGCACCAGGTGACTATTACATGTGTAATCTTAGAGAACACTAAATTTACCAGTGATATGGCATATTCTGAAGATAAGGGCCCCATCATCATTGAGAAGCTCAGTGGTGGTCATCCTTTGTAAGCCAGGAAAGATGGTGGAAGATGATTTCGTAAAACTGAATTCATTGGGTGGCTTCTGTGGCTCAGTGAGTAGGGTGCCGGCCACATATACTGAGGGTGGTGGGTTTGAACCTGGCCCTGGCCAAACTGCAACAAAAAATATCTGGGTGTTATGGCGGGTGCCTATTGTCCCAGCTACTTGGGAGGATAAGGCAAGAAAATTGCCTAAGCCCAAGAACTGGAGGTTGCTGTGAGCTGTGACGCCATAGCACTCTACCAAGGACGAAAAAGTAAGACTCTCTATTTAAAAAAAAAAAAGAAAGAAAGAAAAGGAAAAAGATAAAACTGAATTCATTGATAGCAAAGGCAATTATAGGATCTCAAAATAATAAAAGCTATGGGACAGTGCTTAACCCTCAGATGGACTGGGCAGAATTTCAAGTTGCTGACAGGAGACCCTGACCTGCAAAAAGCTGTAGAGTTGCTAGGGGTAAGATAAAGGGTAGAAAACAAAGGTTGCTTCACAATTAAAATGATAAAATAAGTAAAGGACAGGTGGTACAGAGCATAAGGGCAGCTATCTCAGTAAAGTGTTGCAATAGCTTATATAATTATAGGACCCAAGCCAAATCTCAGATCTGGAAATTAGATTTCCTTTGGCCTAAAAAGAAGTTAGGTCCTGATGATGAGAGACTCTGCAATTTTAAAGCAAATATATATGGTAATGATTTCTCCTATTTTCCTTCAAAGCAACCAATGGCAGGACGAACTTCATGGGCCTATGATCTGCCTCTGAGCTCAGAAGGGCTGTTTGGTTTAATTATTTGCTGTTACTGTCTTGAGACTCTTAACGTACCTTTGATTTTGTGTTATGTAGGTAAGGTATGATTTAACAAAGACTACGCCTGTGAGTAGAGGAGATTGAATGTGTATGATCTACGTACTCTCCCATTCCTGTCATGGAATTGCACATAGTATTCTTGAGTATAGAATTCCAGTGGACCCAGGTAGCATGGAAATTCAGTTAGACTCATAAAAAGTAGTAAGTCTTACACTTATGACTATATAAACAGAGGTGCTGACGGGCCATATGTTCAACTGAACCAAAACTTTCTTTAAACTCAGAAAGAAGGCATTCCATTCTAAGATACACAGATGGCCAGGGGATCCTATATCTCCTTTACTACTCTCGTAGTCAACCACTTAGGCTGAGAGTGATCATATAGAAGGAAAGGAAAGAAAAGCAACCTAAGCTCCTTCTCTTCAGTCATTCCTTAGTCACAGTGACTTGGAGGCTGAGTGTTGGTAGAATGTGTGCATATCACGAAGTGAAATAAAAATGGTTGACTTAGTTTTATGGAGCACTTCCACTTCTGAAAGATGAAATGCATATGTATGTGTGAGATACAAAATATGAATTATGTCATTTTTGATGATTCTTCATAGGAATTAAATGTTCTTATATTTTCTTTTAAAACTGGTGCTACAAATATAAAGATGAACAGCAATACGTATGGTAATAATGTAAAATTCATTTTTTAACTTTAGAGCATTAAACAGAAGATAAAAAATTCCATGACAAATCCAAAGGAAAGGAAACCTCCTACTATAATGAGGGAAGGATAAGACCTGCTAGACCTGTGCATGCACCTAAGCTGGGAATACTTTTCTAACTCATGACTCCAAAGAATATGAAAGGCTTCCAGTTTGGGGTAGGATCTAAAGCAGGCAAGAGAGCTGGAGTAGGTCCAGCCTATGGGACATAGAGCTAGAAAGGATATAGTTTTGACTTTAGGGAGAGTTCCTAGAGAAAAATTACAACATAGATGCATAGGGTTCAGGATAAACCATAAGGGAGGATGACAAACCTTTTGAAAAACATCTCCTTGTGAGCTGTTCTATCAGTAAAAAATGGAGACACCATTTAACCATAATTGTCCAAGAGCTGCATTTATGTCAAATGCACCAAGTTGCAGTACAATGGAGATGTGAGATTAGGTATGCTGCTCACGGCCACTGTGAGGGGTATGCACACTTAGCACACGTAGATAGGGGTAAGTGGTCCAGACTCCATGTTGTCCACCTTTCTTGTCCAGCCTTTTCCTCAGCTCACATTATGGCCCTATAGGAGATCCCACCAGGGGATCCCAGCTGATAGAGGAGAAAAATGCCAAAATTTGTTTCACGGATAAAATTTTGTTTAGGCCAATCAGTTTTTTTTTTTTTTTTGTCTAATTTCAAATTAATATGAGGGTATACATGATTAGGTTACAATGTTTGCATTTGTTAGGGAAGGTCGCTGTGTAGTAGTGACCAGATTAGTCTCCTTCAAGGGAAGAACTTTGAGTAGATGCTCCTGGTAATTACTTTGTATGGAAAGAGACATGGCTATGGTAGAACTGCTGGCCACTCTAGGAGAATATAAAATAATGCAACTGTTTAGGTGCTTGGAAGGAGAAGTATTGATAGATCAGAGGTAAAAACAGCTGAGGTAAAGTAAGGTGGGCGAATCTATGGAAGTGGGTATAAAGACCTTTATAGCAGTCAAACAGTTGATGTCTGCAGCCTTTGTCACTGACTGTGAGTGAAGCAATAGATAAAAACAGAATATCAAAGTGGCAGAGGTTATGCATGGGACTAATAGCCTGAAATCTGCTCGACAAGGTTAATGAGGCTATTGATGTTACTTAATGCTCTACTTGCATAGTGAACACTTTATAGTAAAGGAGGTGTGGCAGTAGCCACTTAACCATAGAATTCACTGACTCCATCACATACCACACCAACCAGAAGCTGCTGGCCTGTGAAACAATGAAGCATTCTCTGGAGGGTGTACCTGATGTACCACTTCAGAGATGCTATCTTGAGAGACAGAATGCTGTGTTCTAAAACACAGTGAACACCATAAATCAATGGTTCTGAGCATTGATTCTTACTGTTCCTGTAAGGGAAACAGATCCAGAAACAAAGTGACCAAAATAGGAATGTCTCTGCTACCAATGATCTACTCACTTTCATTTAACAGCCATGGAGCTCTGAGTTTCATGGGCAGCTTACAGGTCCAGGCCTCCAGATGATGGGCACATCCATAGGAGGCCACTGTGAGTCTCCCATTGCATTTTAAGTTATGGCTGCATCCTGTTTTTCTCAAGATCTTCATGCCAAGAGACTGCCAGATAAAGAAAAATGTCATCATTGTAGGAGGTAATTGGCTCTGGCTAGAAAGAGAAGGAAGGGCAAAGAAGGTTATGTTTGGCAGTGAGGTGATCCCATTATGATAACCCTATTCCAATTTTTCACAATAAATAGACCCCTGCAGCAGCTGTGGTCACAATAAGTAGACAACTACAGAAAGTCATGGTGACTAGTGGCTAAGATCTAGCTAATATACAATTTTGGGTTATCCTACTAGGTAAGGCACCCACATCAATAGGGAATACAGGAAAGGTGAGAGGCATCTATAATGGGTGACGGAGGACAGAGGCCAAAGGTATCATTTGCAGCCTCAGAACAAACTGCAATAGGGTGTGGATAGAAGGTGTGTTCTTTATCCTACCCACATTGCCTTCAGTGTGCTTATCCAGGAAAAATGACACTCAAAATTAGAAGGTGCTCTCTAAGAACTTACATAGTACAAAGAAAGGATGGTAGTGGATGCCTTGGGGAACCACGCAAATTACCCACCCTCCTCTCAGATCTGAAATTTCCATTTCCCAGCTATTGGGAATGTAGTCAGCTCATAGCTCGTAGGCAATTACCCTCCACTAAAGAGAATACTTCATCTAGGGTCAAGTTCCCTTCCTGAGAGCAACCTGAATCTAGTGTCTGGGTACTGGAACCTCCCTTTCCTCGACTAAAGGTTCCTCTGAAGGGATATGCCAGCTAAGGAGCTCCTCACGCTATCAGCTGAGGCCTTTTTATGGAGACCATCACTCTCTGCTCAACTGTGTTTCTTTTGATCCTTCATCCTGCAAAATAAACTTACCACCAACCTCTGCCTTGGAAGCTGGGAAAGCTAACCTATGACCTGTCCTCACGTAGTCAACAGCACTGTTGCCATAAAAAACTGAGGCAAATGATGGGAGAAGCATTCTACATCTCTGCACATTGTCATGTCCTCCTCCAACCACAGTGGACAATAGCTATGATATAAAATATTGCACATTGCATATAAAAATTCCAGACAATGTGGTAGCTAAACTGAATTAGCAGATAAATAAATTCCTTTCCTCATCATTGATTTAATAGGATAAATAATATGGGAGCTGAGGAAATTTCCATTTATGTGCAATGTAAATGAAATCAAATAAAAAATTTCATTCCTTCCTTTATGAGATGTCAAATTAAAAATCTGATAGAAGCACTAAATGAACTGAAACAGAATGAAGAAAAAAATTCTCACACAATTTTTTGATTGCTGGTCACATAAACATTACAGTGATTATCAGACTAGGCATTATTTAACAGGGAATAATAAGAAAACAGAAATAGATGCACATTAATTACATTTGCATTTGAAATAAAATACAGAGAAAATATTTTAGGAAGATGGGACTACACAAGTGAACAGTTAAAGTAGCTAAAGACTCTATCTTTAGATACAACTTTCTCAGATTTGCAGATTATTTCTATGGTCATTGTACTATTGGACTTTGTTTCTTTTAAGAATCTTATTAGTTTTGCTAATTCTGGATATTCTCATAGGGCAGCTTCTTCTTAGGCACAATTCTAATTGTGTCATCAGATTGTATCAAGTATAATGTGCATCTTGTTATAACATCAGTCTAACCACTATTGTTACTTTAGCTGGGACTGCATAAGTGTTTTATCTCAAGGTCAGTTACAATCCAGTGTTTTCACTTCTAACCAGGAAAACCTTTCTTTTAATTTTAATCCTTCCAATATCCTTGCAATATGGTTTTGCTATATCTTGCACATACAGGAAAATCGCTTGACATTGTTTGATATGTGGATTTATATGGGAAAAAGTGAGGACGGGAACTCATTTTGTATTTTGGTTATAGTTCCATCATGTGAATGACCAAAGTTGTTCCAAATTCAAGCTTATTATATAAAATACTTTACAACTGTGCTCAATTCACCCCAAGTTCTTCTCTAGCTCTACCTTGAGTACGTTACTTAAACTCTCTTTGTCTCCTTTTCTGTAATAAAAGTATCACCACTATACTAGGCATTTTAAAGATTTACTAAGGGATACATATTAACTAATATGAATGAATGAGTCATAAATTCATCTCCTCAGTAAAAACATAATCAATCAATAAAAGAACTACGTTGACAAGTCAGCCAAAAGAAATGATAACATGTCATTATACATTAGGTTTTTCTAGGCCACTTTAAGTAAAATAGAGGAGGACAGCTAATTTTCAAATGCATGACTGGCATCATCAAACTATCTTTCTTCTTTTGGATCCTAGATTCACTTTGGTTCTTCTCCGTGTTTCGGTGGCAAGAAGCAGTGATGATTTCCTGAGGCCCTCCAGATTTCAATTTTCACACAGTAGAAACAAAACCAAGACTTATAATGCAGCTTCTATAAAAAAGCTTCAGCACAGTGATTGCATGTATTTAGTGTGGTGATAGAAAACCTTTCTTAAAATATATATTGGAATTGTTTATTTTGAGAGCTTGTTTTCCCATTTTGTTCTCTACTCAGAGGTTGTGTTACTTTTCCCCACTGGCATAGGTCCATTTATGTATTTCATAACATCATTGAGTTGATATTGCATTATCTCTATTCTCACTTCAGTCCAACCAAGGGGAAAATTCTAACCAATGGGCCATGGATCATTGCACCCTGATGCCACAGCCACATAGTATTAATGGTTAAAGAAGTTGTCATTTCAGCCTTCAGTGTTAGGCTGTCAGCCAGATTCTTTTATGCCCCATTACTTTGGGAGTACTGCCTAAATACTTTTTTCCCTCTTTTCTTTCACTTAGTATTTTTGTGAACAATATGTTTTCAGGTAATATATATTTTTTTAATATGGTGGCTTAGGAAAGCAACAACATACCACCAGAACATTATTCAAACATCCCAACCCAAACAACACACAATTGCCTCTACCCTGCACTATCAGGCTTGTTCTTTGAAGAAACTAAACCATGGACTTCAGTATTAATATGTTTTGTGGGAGATATAAACCATGACTAATAAGATTGCATTCTAATAGGCAATTAGTGAAAATCTATAGGTTGAATGGGAAGATCATCTTACACCACAAGTTCCCAGAAGACTAGCAACTGGGCTTTTGACTCCCAGGGGAGCACTAGGGGATCTCTTAAACTAAAGTAGACCCCCCAGAAAATCTTCAGATGTTAACATTTGATGTCTCCACGAAAATGGCTACCAATAGGAGTTGGTGGTGAAAGACTGAATCAATGACCAGTGAAGCTAACTTACGGACAAAGCCACCTAACACCAAGGGTATCTCAATATTTCACCTGAATACAGCACTTGGGATTACTCAATCTTTATTGAAGCCTCTCCTATTAAAGTTAGAAAGGAACTATAAAATAAAATATAATCAAGGAAAAAGTCACACAAAAAGAATAATAATCTAAAAAGAAAAAAATAATAATAAACCACAACTGATTTGTCAAAGAAATGAGGTAAGACACAACACACACGAGATAAGAAAGTATAGTTAAAAAAATAGGATTATAAAAAAATAAGGAAGTCTTGGTAATTAAACATAAGATTACCTAATTTTAAAGACAAACTTGAGAACATGAACTAGAAAATAAGATTAAAAACATACATAAGTAGAAAGTAGGAGAGAATAGTTAGGAATATCAGTAAATAAATCCGTGAGTTTGAGTAGCCTACTAATGGGATTTCCAAGGAAGGAGAAAAGAAAGTTTAAAGGGGATACAAATTATCAAAGAAATAATACAATCAAAGGCCCTTCATAAACACAAATGTCATGTAATTTTAGATTTCTGGGAATGAAACAAAGGATCTTAATGAAATTCAGAGAGAAAAAATGATCATAAGTAGAGGAGTTGCTTCTTTTTTTCTTGTGTTGTCTCCAGTGCCTGTTGCACCGCCTGCCAGGGGAAGCACTCAGTTTGCTCTCCTTTAGGGGATTTTAAACACAAGTATATTCCAGGTCCTGTGGTAAGTAGCTGAATTCCGGAATTTATGCAAACCAAAACAACAACAAATGTGGCTGTGTCTGTGTGCTTCTCTGTGTGTGCATATTCCTTCTTTGGCATCCATGGGGATGAGTTCCAGGACCCACCCCCACAAATACCAAGTTCCACAGATGCTCATAGCATATACATATAACCTATGCATATCCCCATGTGTACTTTAAATCATTTTTAGATTACTTATGATACTTTATACCATGTAAATGTTATGTAAATAGCTGTTACATATATTTTTAATTATCATTTTTTATTATGTAATTGTTTTAATTTTTTTAGATATTCTTCATCTAAGGTTGGTTGAATCTATAGATAAGAAACCCTCAGAGATGGAGGCCCAACTGTATACACACATACACACACTATATACACACATATACACACACCCACACAGGATCACGCATTGCTAATAACGGGATGTACCATTAGGTGATACCATCAAAGTGTGAACATCATGGAATGTACTGGCACAAACATGGATGACAAACCTATACAGTATGTTGCAGTCTTGAAGAACACAATGGTAAATATTTGTGTATACAAACACAGAAAAGGCACAGTAACAATATCATGTAAAAAATAAGAAATGGTACACCTGAACAGGGCTGCTTATAGATGGAACTTGCAGCAATAAAACTCGCTCTGAGTCAGTGACTGAGTGGTTAGTGAACGAGAAGGCCTGAGACATTATAAACACTGCAAACTTAGGTTACACTCAGTTTATAACAAAAGTATTCCTTCAGTAACAAACTCACCTTCGCGTATTATAACTTTTTTACTTCATAAAGCTTTTACTTTTTTAAACTTTTGACACTTTGTAATAACACTCAGCTTCTAAAACACACACACATTTTACAGCTATACAAAAATGTTTTCAGTCTTTATGTGTTTATTCTACAAACATTGTTCTATTCTTAAGAAAATTTTTTTATTTTACTTAAACTTTTTTTGTTAAAAGCTAAGTTGCAAATACACACATTAGCCTGGGCTTTCCCAGGGTCAGTATCATCAGTATAACTTTCACATTTTGTTCCACTAAAAGGTCAAAAACGTGTGGAGCAGTGGTCGCCCCCGATAGCAACACACTCTGGAATAGTTTCTGAAGGACTTGCCTGAGGCTGTTTTACTGTTAACTTTGTTTTTTAGTGAGTAAACGGAATACATTCTAAAATAACAATAAAAATATAGTGTAGTAAATATACAAATCAGTAAAATAGTCATTTATTATCATAATAAAATATTATGGAATTGTATGTGCTCAACTGTTATGCCTGGCTGCTCAGTAGTTAAGTTTACAGCAGTATCACCTCAAACATTTGAGTAGAACATTGTGCTACAAAGTTAAAGATGACTATGATGGCACTTGACAATGGGAATTTTTCAGCTCCATTTTATCTGTGGAAACACCATAAAGTATGCAGTCCATTGTTGGGTAAAACGTTGTTCTGTGGCATATGACTGTGTATATATGTGTAAGTGTATGTATCTATAAAAATATATGTGTGTATATTATACACACATGTGTAGTACATCAGGCTGATAATGAGTTTTGGTAAAATTTAATCAGGAAAGGATAGGGAGTGCTAGAGGCAAAATGAGTAGATCAGAATATTCAGTTCGATAGAGACATCAAGGGAGGCCTCTTTAAGACAGCTGTGTTTGCCCAAAATCAAGAGGCAGCCTAATAAAATCTGTGGTGAGAATGTCCCAGGAAGAGGAAAGAGTAAATTCTAAAGTCCTGAAGTGAGATGTACCTGGAATGTTTGAGAACTAGCAAGAAATACACGATTGATTATTGTTATCATTATCAAATGTTTCCAAACATTCTATGCTATAATTCCTTGTCTCATCTTGCAAATAATAAAATGGAGACTCAAAAAAGTCACTCAGTGAGTCAGGCCACTTCTTTAGACAACACTGCACTAAGGATTAGGGTTTCTTAAGGGTGGTGCTAATGGCTCGGCACCTGTGGCTCAACGGGCTAAGGCGCCAGCCACATACATCTGAGCTGGCAGGTTTGAATCCAGCCCGGACCCACCAAACAACAATGATGGCTGCAACCAAAAAATGTCCGGGCATTGTGGCGGGCACCTGTTGTCCCAGCTACTTGGGAGGTGGAGGCAGGAGACTCGCTTGAGCCTAGGAATTGGAGGTTGCTGTGAGCTGTGATGCCACAGCACTCTATCCAGGGTGACAGCTTGAGACTGTCTCAAAAAAAAAAAAAAAAAAAAAGAAAGGAAAAGAAAAAAGGGTGGTGCTATTGACATTATGGGATGGATAATTCTTTGTTGGGGACAGGCTGTCCTGTGAGTCATAGGTCCCTACCCACTAGATGCCAGTAGCCTCCCCCTCCCTCACATCCTATGATAACCAAAAATTTCTCTAGATATTGTTAAATGTCCACTGTTGGGCTGGGGATGAGGGTCGATGGAATTGTGCCCATCTGAGAAACACTGTCACAAAGTAATTCAGAAGAGGCAAAATCATCATTCTAAATGACTACCAGTTATGGGAAACCTTATTTTTAAGAAATGACAAATCAGTTGCAGCACAATGATGATATCTAAGCCTGCTAATGGTCATTTTATGCATAATTGATTGATCCAGTATGAGGCAATTTGAATTGGCTGTAAAGATAGAACCAAACACCAAATTAACTGGATTGGGTTTGTGCTGTGCATTACTCAACAATATTCATATAAAACAGAAAGCATACCCTGGATATTCTGAGCAATTTTACTTAATTTTAGTAGGAGGATATTTATGTTCAAATTTTATTAGCCTAATTCATTTTATTAAGGAGCATAAAGATATTTTCTATTCAAAATTTTAGGACAAAGCTATCATTAGATTTTATTGATTTTCCAAATAAATTCATATCTGTGTAATTAACTCACAATGAGTATACCCTAACTTCACAATATCTTGAACTTGCCAACTACAATTTATATACCTTGCAACTAACAGAGTTAGTATTTTTTCAAATACTGTCTATGCCAATTTATTAAAGGCATGGTTTGGTAGTTACATTAGAGTATGCTTTGTGTACCTTAGTAAAGAAATGCATCCTTGTGAATTAGGGAGTCTCAATTCTCACTGTTTAAGCTAACATGTATAAGTTTTACTTGCCTTTTAAAGGCAGATATCAATTTCTCCATTGAATCTATTCATGCCTAAATGACAAATGAATGTTATCATGAACTGTTTAAGCAGCACAGTAGGTGAAGCTGCTCTGGGTGAGTTTAGGCACATATTGAGAAAGAGCCTTAACCCTGCAGAAGGAATTTCCTCCCTGGTCTCCTGTCTCTGGGCCAGTGGGAAAAGCTTAGATACAGATTTGTTCTCCCACCGGGCAGTAATAGCTCCCTACCAGACTGAAGACATACAATTATTTTACAGAAGAGACTACATGGGAGTTGTTATTTACAACATGATTTAAGCCAGCTAAAAATTATAATATACAAAAATTCATGGAGGTCTCAGCCAAGTTACAATTTTGATGTTGTTTAATCAAGCACCAAATCATGAGCTCTTAAAAAAAATTGTGCCTGTGGTAATATCTATGCTTACTGTAACCATTCCTTGAGTAAGATTATGAAGCATATCATTTCTGACCTTAAAATTGTTTTTAAAAGTTCAACATAAAATATGAATGAAATATGACATGTATTTCTTATAATTAAACTAATTTAAATTGCAAAGTTTGTGAAGTCAGAGTTCCGTGTGGGAATTTCTTGCTTATATTTCTGAAAATTGAAGCTGACACTCTAATGATGTATATGTATGTTTATTTTTCTCGTTAAAGGATACATATTGTTTAATTTGAATCCATAAATTTATGTAAACCATTGGTTATTTCTCTGAAATAATAAATACCCTAAAATTTGAATTAACATATTCCTCCCATCTTTTTTATCAATCAAAATTTGTAATCTTAAATGCTGCTCTTTTCTGTTTATTTGCTTGTTTTTTACTACCATTTCCTACAAAAGAATGGAGGTGAAGAGAATTCCATATTATTAGTCACAAGTTGTGCTTATTAAATATCATTTTCTTAGTATACCAAAAGCTGATACTTTAAGCAAAACAATTTTTCTATTTTTATTATAGAGCTATGAATTTGTAAAATATAGGGAAAAATATGCAAGTTGTGAAAAAAATTTCAGCAAGGGGAGTATTTTGGGTCATGGTAGGTTTATGAAGTACTATGCATTCTAATGATCCTCAAAAGTCTTCAAATTCAAGCATGCAATAGTAAGTTCAGATAAGATCTACAAGAGAGTAACTAATTTTTAAGCAAGTGCAGATTATGTTACTATTGCAATAAACACAGCTATTACCAGCAGGGTGAGGGAATACCGCAGCCTTTTTATTAAACTCTCTTCCATTTTCTTACCTTATAAAATGTATGTAAATAAGAAAATATATTTCAGTAATAGATTGCATGCAAACTTCTTTTTACATTCTACAATCTTTTGTTAATTCTGAAAGAAAGAGTTCAAATATGGGATGCTTTTGGCAATTATTGAGACTCCTTCTTGATAAAGACACGTAGTAAAATTAGTAAGCAGTTTCTTTTAAGATGTTTAATTGCAAATTATTCAAAACTAAAATAATATATTAAGTCAAAGTCCTTACTTCTGTGCTTCAATTTTCTTTTTTGCCAGTATGGCAGAATTAATGTAATCATATTTACTAAGACTTTAAAGCAGGGAAGCATTATTTGCCTTTCTGTCATTGTATTGCTAAAGTGAATGTGAATACATGTGTGTGGGGTGGGAGAGTAGTTAAGTTTTCCAAAATGATCTGCAAAGTATTGGGGTCTGATAAAGACACTCACTTAAATAGTTCTGGCAATTGCAAATATATCTGCATCTAATACCATGGCATCCAAATTTGTTAAGCTAATATTATGAGGTCTAAAGGGAGAGATAAATTGCAATACAGTAATGCTGAGAGACTTCAACAACACACTTTAGATCAGACGTCCTCAAACTTTTTAAACAGGGGGCCAATTCACTGTCCCTCAGACAACTGGAGGGCCAGACTATAGTTTAAAAAAAAACTATGAACAAACTCCTATGCACACTGCACATATCTTATTTTGAAGTAAAAAACAAAACGAGAACAAATACAATTCACGCCAACTCATGTGGCCTGCGGGCCGTAGTTTGAGGACCCCTGCTAGATAATGAACAGATCATCTAGACAGAAATCAACAAAGAACCATCAGACTTCAATGGCACCATAGACTAAATGGACATTTATAGAACATTCTATTCAACAGCTAGAGAATACACATTCTTCTCAACTGCACACGGAATACTCTTTTTAAAGTATATTGTTTCAGATTCATTGAGAGTATAAAGAATTAGGTTATATTGTTTGCATTTGTTAGGTAAAGTCCCTCTTATAATTGTGTTCCTCCCCCAAGAGGTATAAAAGACTGAAACTGGACCCGCACATTTCACCACTCACAAAATTAACTCAAGATGGATAAAAGATTTAAATCTAGACATGAACTGATAAAAATCTTAGAAGAAAGTATGGGAAAAACTCTTGATGATGTTGGAATGGGAGAAGATTTTATAACAAAGACTTCAGCAGCTATTGTAACAATGAAAATTAACAAATGGGACTTAAGCTGAAAAGCTTCTGCACAGCTAAGGACACAAGTAAAGCAAAAAGACAACCTTCAGACTGGGAAAATACATTCACAGGCCACGAATCTTACAAAGAGTTGATAACTATAGGTGCATGTGGAAGTACTTAAGGGAAGAGTCATATCTTGATGTGCTTGCATTGCTAGTAATAACAATTTTATAAGCTTAAAACCAATATACAAGAATTAGTTATAAGTAGGTCAGGAATTGGATTAAGAAAATGATTACAGAGGATGAGCAAGGGAAAACAGAAACAGGAGAGAAGTGGATTCAGAAGAATCATGAGCCCAGCGCAATGTGCTGCTGGAGGCCTGACACTTTTAATAGTGCAACTCCATGGCTGAGGAGGTCTCTAACCAAGTAAGACTTGCCCAGATGGGCAGAGATCTCTAATTGCTCTGAGAGATGGAGTGCTTTTATAAAGTTAAAGTATGTTTAAACTTTGTTAAAGATGGCAAGATTTGCTTTGGACCAGATAAGGAGATAAAATATCTCTTTGCTTCTGTCTCCTTGGAATGACAAGATGCTTCTGTCTGAGCAACAAGGTTCTGGAGTCTTAATTGTCACTTCTGTGATTTGTGTGCTGGCCGAATCAGGGTGTTCTCTGACGTCCTGCTCTTGTACTGTTTTTCAGTATCCCATATTCTGTTTGTGTTAAAGGTCATAAATAGCTTAGAGCAATAAAAGTAAAAAGTAAATCCATCCAATTAACATAATTAATAAAGTTTTGTTAGATAAATGCAAGCATAGCAAGAACCATATCAGAATTGTTTGTCTTTCCCTCATGAAATTTATTATTAAAACACTGATGTGTATAAAAACGGAGCTAGCCTGACATAAGACGCTGCATGTGTGTTAAGCCTCACAAAGAAGAAGAAAGGCATGCAGTCTCCTGACCCAGCTTAACTCTTAAACTTTTCTTTGTCTTTTGAAATTTCATTTTCTTCATCCTCTCATTCGATCAAGCCACTGCAAGGGAAGCCATAGCATTGTTGGGGCTGGTACCAGAAAATAAAACTAAATACCAAAATAATAGGACAGCCCTAACTACCTGATTTTAAAATGGACAAAAAGTCTTAGTAAACATTTCTCAAAAGAATATACACAAGTGGCCAATACACATATGAAAAAATGCTACACATCAGGGAATGAAAATAAAACCTACTTCATTTCATGTAGAATGGCTATTATCAAAAAAACAAAGACAATAAAAATTGGTGAGGATGTGGAGAAAAGGAAACACACACTGTCAGTGAGATTATAAATTAGTACAACCATTATGGAAACCAGTGAAGGGGTGCCTCAAAAAGTTAAAAATAGAACTACATTATGACCCGGTTATCTGACTCCTCAATATACATCCAAGAGCAACAAAATCAGTATGTCAAAGAGAGATCAGCATTCCCATTTTACTGTAGCATTATTTGTAACAGCCAAGACATGAAATGACCTAAGTGTCCAACCATCAGTGAACAGATAAATAAAATGTGGCCTAAGATGATGTCCCATCATTTGCAACAACAGAGATGAACCTGGAAGATATTAAGTGAAATAAGCCAGACACAGAGAAAGACTGCTTATCTTATCCATACATGGAATCTAAGAAGAGGCTGAGATCATAGAAGTGGAGAGTAAAACAGTGGTTACCACAGACTGGGGAGAAAGGGAGAAGAGGAGAAATGGGAGAGGTCAGTCAATGGGTACAAGTCACAGTTAGATAGGAGGAATAGTTCTGGTGTCCCATTGCACAGTGGGGTGAGTGTGGCTGACAGTACGGAATTGTATACTGCAAAGAAAAGAGACTTTTGGATGTTTTTACCAAAAAGAAATGATAAATGCATGAGGTGATCCTTTTTTTTGTAACATTGCAAACATATTTTATTTCATTTTTATTTTTTAATTTCAAATTAATATGAGGGTACAAATTTTTAGGTTACATTGTTCCAAGGTTACATTCACTTCCAAGGTAAAGTTCAAGTTGTAGTTGAATCCTTCACCTAAGGAGTGTGCTGAACATCCTCACATTGTGCACTTTAGGTGAGATCCCACCAATTGCCCTCTCTCCTCCCCCCTCCTCTTGATAGATTTGTGTTTTATCATTGCTGTGGGCATATAATTCTTTACATATTGGTTTTGTATTAGTATTGAGTATATTGGATATTCTTTTTTCCATTCTTGAGATATTTTTCTAAGAAAAATATGTTTCAACTCCATCCAGATAAACATAAAAGTTGTAAAGTCACCATTTTTTCTTATGGCTAAATAGTATTCCATTGCATGAGGTGATATACTCATTACTCTGATTTGATCATAATATGACTTACAAATGTACATAGATATTAAACTGTACCCCATAAATATGTATAATTACAATGTATCAATTATAAAATTTTTGAAAACTAGAAAGAAATCATTCACCAAAGATATTTTCAATTACCTATCCCTATCCTCATGCATTACCTATTAGCAATACTACATAAAAAGTCACTAAGAAAAGAAGCAAACATCTTTGAGGTTATCTGGCACAAACACTAGTTATTTAAATACGTTTGAGAATTTGGAAAAAATAAAGAAATAGTACTGGCATTCCAAGAAAGTAATTCAACACCTGCTTTATGGTATAAGTACTATTTCTGAGAGGAAAGACTAGTAGTCCTCAAAGACTGCATGTAAGCAAGCTGTCAAATCAGCAAATGCATCTAGAGAAAAGATTGTCTTCAGAAGCTGGACAAAAGAATGAGATAAAGTAATGAAGTGTGACTGACATTTCATACTGAGATTCATCATGTTGTCACTTCAACAATCAAAAGTCGACTCCCTTGAGAGTATGTTGGCAATTGTGCAGTCACTGGTCGATTAGCTTCTACTACTTATCTTAGAGTGAATAAGAGGAGAAAAGTTTTCTGCCCAGCTCCACCTTGAGCCTATTTACGAGCCTAACTAACTCTAATAGACATATGTAAGACATCTCTGATTGCGGGCATTCAGCTTGAAATTTGAGTGGTCAGAAATAAGAGTGTTTGACAAAGTAATTGAGTATTGCATTTTAAATGTGTCCATAAATGCAAGAAAAGCAACATCTTCCTGAATTTAACAGATACACCCACTTCTATGACATAGAGTTAACTATGTTATCACCTAGAATAATGCCACGGTGATTCAGATATTAGCTAGGTAACTGAACAAGAGTTCCTTAATTAAGGTCACTGTTTATAATACTTTGAGTACTGATAATATACTGTAATGCATGAGTATGATATGAAGAATACTGTCAAAAGAAAGGCACGTGGAATATTTAAAGGAACTGAATCATCTTTCTCTTTACTGTGTAATAACCTTGCAAATGAACTCAACATAACTTTAAAGTATAATTGACTTGTGTCCTAATATAAAGCATGCAGAAATGTTTTTTCTTTGTTAAATTGATGTGGTCTCTGTTGAAGTCTTTTCAGATAGTAAGCCTTGCTTCTGGTTTTAAAAAAATGGTTGGCAATCAGTGCAATTATAGTTCAGGGACACTTTTGTAGTATGGACAGATGTAAATATTATTTTAGTTAATGCTTGAAAAAAATTAATTATCTATTCCATTAAAAGAGTTCCCAATTATTTCCAAATGTAGGAACTATTTTTCTGTAAGGCTCACCAATGTCTGACTCTTTTTTGGGTCGTCCACCATGTGAATAAAAAAGTTGTTAAAAAATAAAAATAATATTCAGGGCCACGCACAGTGGCTCAAGCCTGTAATCCCAGCACTCTGGGTGGGACTCCAAGGTGAGCAGATTGCCTGATCTCCCAAGTTTGAGACCAGCCTGAGATAGAGCGAGACCCTGTCTCTAAAAAATAGCTGGGCATTGCGGTGGGCACCTGCATTCCCAGCTACTTGGGAGGCTGAGGCAAGAGAATCACTTGAGCCCAGAAGTCTGAGGTTGCTGTAAGCCATGTGATGTGATGCCATGACACTACTCTACCAGGGGCAACAAAGTGAGACTTGGTCTGAAAAAATAAATAAGCAAAAAAAATAAAATAAAAAAAATATTCAAATATGCACTGAGTTTTTACCAAGTACCATGTACTATACTAG
Source organism: Perodicticus potto (assembly GCA_963574655.1). Lineage (NCBI taxonomy): Eukaryota > Metazoa > Chordata > Mammalia > Primates > Lorisidae > Perodicticus > Perodicticus potto. The sequence continues at coordinate 26,467 of CAUYRH010006583.1, forward strand.
ATTTTCTGAAAATAAAGAAAAATATGAGATAATTATGTGATATATTTAAGGCAAAAAAGCAAAATCAGTTGTAAAGAAGTATTTTTGTTAAGTATTTTGGTATTTATTTATTTATTTTTATTTTATTTCTTTTTTTTTTTTTCTTTTTTTTAGTCAGAGTCTCAAACTGTCACCCTGGGTAGAGTGCGGTGGTGTCAAGGCTCACAGCAACTTCCAAGTCAGGCTCAAGTGATCTCTTGCCTCAGTTTTTTCTATTTTTAGTAAAGATGGGGTCTTGGTTTTGCTCAGGCTGGTCTCGAACTTGTGAGCTGAAGCAATCCACCTCCTCGGCTCCCAGAGTGCTAGGATTACAGGCATAAGCCACCATACCTGGCCAATATTTTTATATTTAAACAATATTTCAATAGATTATCTAATACATGCATTTTACTTTTATCCTCTTTATATGGTGAATTTCTTCAGAAAGACAAGTCAGTACGAAGATGAATTCCAAATAGCAATAACATTGTCACAGTGACTCATGAAAAAGAAAATGGGAATAATCTTTATTATACCTTGTTTCCTCAGTTTTATTGTGTACAAAATTATCCTAAAATTTAGTGGCTTGAAACAACCCATTATATTATTTTTATAGATCCTGTGGGTCAGGAACTCAGAGTATAGAGGAAACAATTTATCTCTGCTCCACTGTAGCTGCATTTTAAGTCAAAAAGAGTCTAAGATTATGTATAACTTAACAGCTGGGGCTTGAAAGATGAGAAGTTCATTCACTTACATGTCTGCTACCGGGCTAGGATAACAGGAATACCAGGACTGCTATACAGAACAGCTGCATGAAGTTATTTTTATATCAATTGGCTTCTTCATAGTCTGGAGGCCTAAGAGTAGAAAGACTTCTGACCTAGTGGTGAGGGTCTCTGATTGTGAATATTCTATACATCAACACAGAAGGTACATCAACTTTTAAAATCCAGCCTCAAACATCATAGCGTCACTTCTACTACACTCTATTGTTTGAAATAATAACAAACCTACCACCCAAACTAAAGGCAATGGACTTATCTGAGTTAGAGGTGTTAAGGAATTTGGGGGGCATGGGTTAAGAGCACCACAGTCTTGTGGTCCTGGATGTGATTTTTCATAGTACCCCTTGCAGTCACAATAATTTATGTGTGACTAAAAATCGATAATTTAATAATTAACTCTCTAAAAATTTCTTCTTTCAAAAGCATTCATGATATATTTAAATTTAACCTGCTTAACTGACTCACTGATCTCAAGAAATGGTACCATAAAGTAACATCTACATTTATATCCTGTGTTTCTACCCATCTATCTCTCTGCTCATCTCCTATCTCTTTATTTAGTGTTTAGTATTTTGCTTGAACTTATTAATCCATTAGTAAAAAATTGTTAAACATTGTCCATATATATATATATACAGATAAGGGATGCATATTTTCATCAACTAAAGCACCTAGATTATTTTGAACACTAAGTGAAAAACATGTGTTACTTTCACTTATATAGTTATTTAACTCAAACTTGCTATTGGATCCATTAAGATCTTTAGTCAAGCCAGTGAGTTATCATCCAGACAGAAGAATTTCTAGTTGTATTTTCAAGTGCTATTGAAAATCAAGAACACAGATATTATGGCATATTTTTCTAATTGTTTTCAAAGGCCCTCAGATAGTAAATACTTCTTAGCCTACTCTGCATGTTCTCTCTGGGACCTCCATGATTCTTTCCCCAAGGTGGCATGCTATGTGGGACTCATGGAAAGCTGATTCTCAGCTTGATGGTCACATGCAATTAACCTCATCATAACTCCTATTTTATTTCTAACTGTAAAATTTAGCAAAGATTCACAATTACTATGCTAAAAAATACTAATAAAGTCTCACAAGAACAGAGAAGCAAGAATCCAATGCACTCAATTTTGATATGAGGGCAATTGATGACCTAGAACAAGGTGGAGAATCATGAAGGAGGGAGCAGAGGGAGGGAAGACAGAGGGGGCAGGGGTCACGGTGTGTGACACACCTCTCGGAGATGGTACACAATTATAAGAGGGACTTTACCTAGCAAATGTAGTCAGTGTAACCTAGTTCTCTGTACCCTCAATGAATCCTCAACAATAAAAAAAGAAAGAAAGAAATCAGACATATGAAACAAAACCTCAAAACTCTTGCCAATCACATGTATATATTATGTCTGTAATAAGGAAAAGACATTTATTGAAAAACCGTAATTTTGACTGGCTTACACTCAGTATTTGTTTTAGACTTTAATATCCACCCTCACCTCAATGATTGTTCATTCACAGTACTATAAGTAACAATACCTATTTCCTCCCACCAGGTTAATATCTTTATGTTTTATGTTATTATCTCTCATGCTATCCTTGGGCTTCATTGCACACTTAATCATGGTTACATAAATATAAAAATTTTGGCCATATAAAAATATCAGTCTATCCCTCAAATACTTTTATTTCCATTTATATCTGTTCTTTTCTCAAAAGTTTGCACATTTTTATCTTGGTGTGATTTCCCCCTATATGGAAATGTCCTTGGTTCTCAAAGGGCAACACAATTACCACAGTGAATTAATAAGCTAGAATTCTGATTTTGAGCAGTTACAAGTTAATATTATTACCCTCAGCAAAAACTTCAGTTTTGGATAACTATGCATCAGCAGGGGTTTAGACCTTGGTCTCTGAGGCAGTACCATCAACCTACTAACATCTCATCAAAAGCAATGGCTTCCTTACATTGCGGTCTCTGTGCATCAAACTTTCAACTGGTACAACAAATCAGAACTGTATTTCCTGGAAATATATGACCCACCTTTGGAAATAATTTTATACATAGCCACTTCCTAATAGGTTGCATTCATCATCCATATATTCTGTTTCAGTAACTCCTCAGGTACTTCTCATTACACATAGTATGAAGTCCAGTCTCTAGTACGGTAGCTGAAAAAGCCATGCATACATTAGATTTTGCTTTGTTTGATATTTTAGAGCACTTTTACCATTTGTCTCCCTCCACTGACTACAATCTCCTCAAGAACTGGAAATTTCCAGAACTGTTCACTGTCTCATCTCTAGCCTTCAATCAGTACTTGTTTTATAGAAAGAACTAAGTGAGTTTTGTTTACATTGACTTAATCATCAATGTTCAGGCCAACTCAAGATGATCAAGGCTCTCTTATCTTTATGGACAGCTCACCTGCCAGAAGCAATAACATATCAATTTGCTTGTATTTTCCTGAGTAGAAAACATAAAAAGCTAATTCTGTAAAGCACAAGCATTATGAGTGACTGAAATGATTCTTGGTCAGATTGTCAATAGGAAATAAATACAAATGAGTGTCTGCTCAGTCAAGTTAACAACATGGCGAGCAGTATGACTCTAAAATAAATTTTGTGCTAATAGTACATGTAGCTATTTAAAGATACTCCTTACAGATATTTCTAAACAGGTGATAAACTTTGATGACAGCATTTACAAAAACTTCACTTAGACAACCAATGTTAACGTGAGATAGGGTGATAGGGTGATGTCATACATAAAGAAGTTGGACCTAAGCTTAGAGGTATCATGAAAAAAGTTAGCTGATTCTAATGCTTGAGGTTGAGAAATTAGAGAAAAGGAAAAATATGAAAAAGAAAATGAAATCTAATTTTAAGAGCCCAAGTGATTCTGTCTTAGAGTTGTTATGGTAGCAGGATAGGAAAAAACAGTCAAAAAAGAGATACTTTCATGTGCAAGGTAATGTGTATGGCTTATTGATAATTTATTATTGAATTATTCAAGTGTAAATATTTTTAATAACAAAATATTTGACTGGTATAGAACTAAAGATATACATACATGTCATAGACAGAATTCTAAAGGTGCCCCCCCCATGATTTCTGTTCCTTGATTATTCAATGAAATATTGATCTAAGTATTATAATACAAACAGTTTGAAATAGAATTAAGGTTACTTATCAGTTGATCTTAAGATAGAAAGAATATTCTGGATTACATAGGAGAACCCAGGGCAATTGCATGAACCACTAAAAGCAGAAGACAGAATAGTCTGTCAGAGAGAAGCAGTCGAAAGAAGAGTCAGAATGAAGGTAAGGCAGAAGAGGTCACGGATATCTGAAGAATGTGACTGATTCAGTCCACTGTTGAAGGCTTTGAATGTGGAGAAATGAGGGCTCATATCAAGGAACAGAAGAGGCCTTTACAAAATGAAAGTGATACCGGGCCAACAGCTAGCAAGGAAATGGGGACCTAGGTCCAACATTTGTGTGGAACTGAATTGTGACAACAAACTAAGTGATCTTGGAATCAGGTTCATCTTAAATCTTCCAGGAAGACATACTCCAGGAAGAAATACTGACACATTGATTGAAGTCAAGAGCAAAGAACTAGCTGAGTCACGCTGTGCTTAGACTTCTATTAGAGCATGTTGCTTTGAATCCCTGTATTTATAATAATTAATTATGGCAGCAATAGGAAACTAATAGAACTGTTGATATAGAAGTGTTCCAATGAAGAACATCAAATTGATAATGTAACTCAAGCACATAGAGCACTATGTCCAGTTTTCCAAGAACAATTTATTGAAAAGGACATCCTTTCCCCAGTGTATGTTTTCATCTGCTTTGTTGAAAGTCAGTTGGTCCTAACTCTATGGTTTTATTTGGGGGGCCTTTTTTTCTATTTAATTGTTCTATGTCTCTACTTTTAAACCAGTACTGGGCTATTTGGATTACTATAGCCTTGCAGTATGATTTAAAGTCTTGTAATGTACAGTCTCAGGTCTGGTAGCGTGATTCCTCCTGCTTTGTTTTAATTTCTGAGTAATATCTTGGCTACTCAAGGTTTTTTCTGATTCCATATAAAATGAAGGACTATTTTTTTGAGGTCTTTAAAATATGACAATTGAGCTTTAATAGGAATTGCATTAAAATTGTATATTGCTTTGGGTAGTATGGACATTTTAACAATGTTGATTCTTCCCAGCCATGAGCATGGTATGTTTTTCCATTTGTTGATATGTTCAGCTATTCCTTTTCTTAGAGTTTCGTAGTTCTCTTTCTACAGATCTTTCACATCCTTTGTTAGGTAAACTCCCAAATATTTCATCTTCTTTGGTACTACTGTGAAAGGGATAGTGTTTTTTCGGCTTGACTATTACTGGTATATATAAAGGCTACAGATTTATGAGTGTTGATTTTATAGCCTGAGACACTGCTGTATTCCTTGATCACTTTTAAAAGTTTTGTAGTAGAATCCCTTGTGTTTTCCAGATATACAATCATATCATCTGCGAAGAGTGAAAGTTTAATCTCTTCTGACCCTATGTGGATACCCTTGATCACCTTTTCTTCCCTGATTGCAATGGCTAAAACTTCCATTACAATGTTGAAAAGCAATGGAGACAATGGGCAAACTTGCCTGGTTCCTGATCTAAATGGAAATTATTTCGATTTAACTCCATTCAATATGATATTGGCTATGGGTTTGCTGTAGATGGCCTCTATTAGTTTAAGCAAGGTCCCTTCTATACCAATTTTCTTAAGTGTTCTGATCATGAAAGGATGCTGGATATTATGAAAAACTTTTTCTGCATCAATTGAGAGAATCACATGGTCTTTCTTTTTTAATTTGTTTATGTGATGAATTACATTTATAGATTTACATATATTGAACCAGCCTTGAGATCCTGGGATGAAGCCCACTTGGTCATGGTGCATAATTTGTTTGATGTGTTGCTGGGTTCTGTTTGTTAGGATCTTATTGAATATTTTTGCATCAATATTCATTAGTGATATTGGTCTATAGTTTTCTTTTCTTGTTGGGTCTTTTCCTGGTTTAGGGATCAAGGTGATAATTCGCTTCATAGAATGTGTTGGGTGGTATTCCATCTTTTTCTATATTTTGGAAAAGGTTGAGTAATATAGTTACTAGTTCCTCTTTAAAAATTTGGTAGAATTCTGACGTGAAGCCATCTGGTCCCAGGCTTGAACAGCATGGTACTGGCACAAAAACAAAGAGATAGATGTATGGAACAGAATAGAGAACCAAGAGATGAACTCAGTTACTTACCACTATTTGATCTTTGACAAGCCAATTAAAAACATACAGTAGAGAAAAGATTCCCTATTTAACAAATGGTGCTGGGTGAACTGGCTGGCGACCTGTAGAAGACTGAAACTGGTCCCACACCTTTCACCATTAACTAAGATAGACTCTCACTGGATTAAAGATTTAAACTTTAGACATGAAACTATAAAAATTCTAGAAGAAAGTACAGGGAAAACTCTTGAAGGAATCGGCATGGGTGAATTTTTTATGAGGAGGACTCCCCAGGCAATTGAAGCAGCATCAAAAATACACTACTGGGACCTGATCAAACTAAAAAGCTTCTGCACTGCTAAGAACACAGTAAGTATAGCAAGCAGACAGCCCTCAGAATGGGACAAAATATTTGCAGGTTATGCCTCCGACAAAGGTTTAATAACCAGAATACACGGAGAACTCAAACGTACTAGCAACAAAAGAACAAGTGATCCAATCTCCGGGAGGGCAAAGGACTTGAAGAGAAACTTCTCTAAAGAAGACAGGAGCACGGTCTACAGACACAAGAAAAAATACTCACCATCCTTAATCATCAGAGAAATGCAAATCAAAACTACTTTGAGATATCATCTAACTCCAGTGAGATTAGCCCACCTAACTAAATCCCAAAACCAGAGATGCTGGCATGGATGTGGAGAAAAGGGAACACTTCTACATTGCTGGTGGGAATGCACACTAATACATTCCTTTTGGAAGGATGTTTGGAGAATACTTAGAGATCTAAAAATAGACCTGCTATTCGATCCTATAATTCCCTTACTAGGTATATATCCAGAAGACCAAAAAACACATCATAAAAAAGATATCTGTACCAGAATGTTTATTGCAGCCCAATTCATAATTGCTAAGTCATGGAAGAAGCCCAAGTGCCCATCAACCCAGGAATGGATTAATAAATTGCGGTACATGTATACCATGGAATATCATGCAGCCTTAAAGAAAGATGGAGACTTTACCTCTTTCGTGTTTACATGGATGGAGCTGGAACATATTCTTCTTGGCAAAGTATCTCAAGAATGGAAGAAAAAGTATCCAACATACTCAGCCCTACTATGAAGCTAATTTATAGCTTTCATATGAAGGTTAAAACCCAATTATAGCACAAGAATATGGGGAAAAGGGCAAGGGAGGGGAGGGGGGAGGATGGGTGGAGGAAGGGTTATTGGTGGCATCACACCTGTGGTGCATCTTAGAAGGGTACAGGTGAAACTTACTAAATGCAGAATACAAATGTCTTCATATAGTGATTAAGAAAATGCCATGAAGACTATGTTAAACAGTTTGATGAAAATATTTCAGATTGTATATGAAGTCAGCACATTGCTCCCCATGATTGCACTAATGTACACAGCTATGATTTAATAAAAATATAAAAAAATAAAGTCATGTAATGTGATGCCTCTATATTTGTTCTTTTTACTTAGGACTGCTTTGGTTATTCTTGACCTTTTTTTATTCCACATGAAGTTTAGAATTACTTTTTCTACATCTATGAGAAATGCATTAAAATTTTGATGGGAATGGTGTTGAATCCATAAATTACTTTGAACAGTATGAACATTTTAACAATGTTGATTCTTCCAAACCATGGGCCTGAATTGTTTTTCCATTTGTTTATGTAATCTATGATGTTTTTCACCAGCATTTTATAGTGCTTCTTGTACAGATCTTTCATCTCTTTGGGTAAATATATTCCTTGGCATTTTATTGTCTTTATTGTTGTTGTAAATGGTATTGATTTCTTAACTTGACTCTTAGCTTGACTATTGTTAGTATATAGAAATGCTAGAGATGTCTGTGCATTGATTTTATAAACTGAGACATTACTGAATTCTTCAGATATGAGGTTGTATCATCAGCAATCCTAAATAGTTGGACCTCCTCTCTCCTTATTTGGATTTTTTTGCCTTTGATTTTTTTTCGCCTTTCCTGTTTACTCTGGCTAGGACTTCCATATCTGTGTTGAATGGGCATCCTGGTCTTGTTCTACTTCTTAGAATGAAGCTTTTTACCTTCTCCCCATTCACCATGATGTTGCCTATGGGTTTGCCATATAAGGCTTTTATTATTTTGAAGTATGTTCCTTCTATGCCTAGTTTGTTGAAGGTTTTTATCATGAAGATTAGCTAGATTTTCTTAATGCTTTGTCTACAGCTCTTGAGATGATCACATGGTTTTTGCTTTTAATTGTTCATGCATCTCTATATTTTAAAGTATCTTACTTGTAATAAATCTACAATGTGTTAGTTGTTTAGCACTACTGTTTTTATTAATTGGCCTAAATCTAATATAAACTCAGCTTCAGTCCTTAGAGAGTAACTTACGAGAGTCCATTCTAAGTAAAAAATTTTGTCCTTTGCATTCAGGAGAAGATGGTAGACTGAACTGACATAGATATACCATTTTGTCATATCAAACACACAAGAATGTCAGGTAAAATGTAAAATTAAAAGAATTTCAACTGGGCGGCACCTGTGGCTCAAGGGAGTAGGGCGCCAGCCCCATGTACCAGAGGTGGTGGGTTCAAACCCAGCTCCAGCAAAAAACTGCAAAAAAGGAAAAAAAAGAAAAGAATTTACATGTATACCTGCCACCGAAGAGAGAAAGATAATCTTTAGGTGCCATGAAAAAAAAAATGTAAAGGCAAAATCATCAGTGTGAATTTTCATGATAGTTTACATGGAGTCATCCATACATCAGCCATAAACGGTGAAGTTGAGATTATAATTCTTGCAACAGTAATGGACCAAAGCTCAAGCAAGTCAGATAAAAGCAACAACACTTCATAGAGCCCTGAAGGAGCTCTGAATATCAAAGGACTGCTTTCATTATGGAAGAAAGACAATAACAATTATTTACCTGAACCAAAACATAGCAAACAAATTCCATCACTTTTAAAGAATTCTAAGAATAACTGTGATGCAATAAACATAAGAAGATAACAATTATGAACTTGAGAATGTAGCAACAACCTCAAATGAAAACTCAACATAAAAATTGTTCAGGAAACAGCAAAATCAATAAATAACCAGAAGAGGCAAATGCAAATTTGTTTTTTAAAAATAATTTCACAACCCCTAACACAATTTTCTTTCAAAAATGCTATTTTTATGAAAATTAGTTTATAATTAAAAATTTAAAAACATAGAAGTAATGGCTTACCATAAGAAATAGCCTACAGACACATTTAAGAAAACATTAGCATGGTGAAAACATAGATAAACATTTTTAAAGACAATTTAAAAAAAATTATTTTTAAAATGCTTTAAGAATAAAATATAAAAATAATGCCAGATCCATAGTGTGAAACAGAAACAAAAGAGAGATTAGAAAGAATCGATTATAGCTTCTAAAAATTATACATACACAAATGATTAGGTCATAAATTTTGAAGAAAATTTTCTTCAAAGAAGTGGGAGGTTATAAAACAGAATAGAAAAATGACAAGAAAATTATTAAACATTTTTTTGTATCTGTTAGGATGATGAAATTTAGTGGGATTTTTTTCTTTCTTCTGTTACTATGTCCAAACTTTAAATAGAAAAGAAAAAAAACTAGAGATAACTTGATGAGTCCTTAATTCACCACAAAATCTGTAAGAAACATACTTAAAATAAGCAGAAGGAAAACTTGTTGTGCTCATGTGGTTGGGATATAATGGTGTAAAATACAAAGTTAATGTCAATGAAAATATATCGTAAAATAAAGCAATGAAGTTTGAAGACGATCTATTTGCCAGGAAAAAAGAATAACCCAAGAAGATATAATAATTACAAACATTGTCTTGCAAAATAATTATATACATAGTGAGCATGTATATGCAAACTAGTCCCAAAGGCTTAGGGAGCTGAGAGGCTGAAGGAAGAGGCTAACAAATCCAGTTTCTCAGAAAGGAGCCTTCAGTAAGAATTAGAAACAGAAGCAATGTCTTGGGTACTGTAAGATGGTGAATCCTCATACTCACCCCCTGGAAAATACCTTTTACATGGCAAGTTTTTTATTTTCTCTCTTTTTTTGTAAAACATGAGCAGCTGCTCACAGTTCAGATTTTCTTGCCAAATGTGTGATTATTGGAGGGGTTAGAGTTTTATCTCTGAGGGGTTTTGTCTACGCCACTGGAATTGTGTAAAGCCTGTACTGAACATTGGTCATAGTGACAGTTTTGCTTCAAGATGGGTTCACTCTTGCCATCCACCAAACTGTTTTCCTACAAATATACATGCAACCAACATTGCAACCTTGCATTATTTAAACACACTGATATATAGAAACAGAAAAATCAGTATTTTAACTGAAAATTTTACAATCATCCAGAAACCTGGTCAAGCAAAAACAACAATGAAAAATACCAGCAAATAAAATAGAAATAAGTAGTAAGTAATAAGGAAATGGAAAGCAAATGCCAGGAGAAATCAGCAAAATACACATGTACACATATATATGTGTAGTATGGAGTTTTTACGCATCATGTATGCTATGGAATATGCAAAGATATGTGCACATATATACAAATGCACACACATTGACACAAGTCATTATAAGTCATTAAGGAATTGTAAATTAAGCCTACCTATTGTGATGGCTAATTTATGAAACACTGAAAACACCAAACACTGGCAGGAAAGTGAAGCAGCAAGGGGTCTTATTTATTGCTGGTGAGAATGCACAACGGTGCAGCTACTTAGGAAGACATTTTGGCAGTTTCTTACAAAACTAAACATACTCTCTTCATATGGTCTGACAATCACAGTTCTTGGTATTTATCCAAATGAGTTTAATACTTATGTCCTCACAGAAACCTAAACATTAATGTTTATAGCAGCTTTATACATAATTATCTTGGAAGCAACCCAGATATCCTTATAAGGTGAATGAATAAACAAACTGTCCTGAAACAACATAATGGAATATTGTTTAGCAATAAAAACAAAAATGTGCTTTTAAGCCACAAAAACCCATTGAGATACATTGAATACACATTGCTGCATAAGGGAAAACAATCTGAAAAGAATCCATACTACATGATTGCCACTATATGACATTTTGGAAAGGGCAAAACTGCCGAGGCATGAAAAGCTCAGTGACTGCCAGGGATATAGGGTGAAGGCGAGAAGAAGGTATTAAATAGATACTTTCTAGGGAAATGGTACTATTCTGTTTGACACAGTATTGTTGGATAAATATTCTTAAAAATTTTTCAAAACCTATAGAGTCCTATATGATTTATAACACAAAGAGTGGATCCTAATTAAACTATGAACTTATGTAAAGATAATGTATTTACATTGGCTTATTATTTGTAACAAATATACCACTCTAAAGCAATAAGTTAATAACAAAGGAAACTTTCTGTGTTTTATGGGAAGGTGTGAGGTTATAAGAAAACTCTATATTTCTTGGTAAATTTTTCTATGAACCTTAAAGCTGCTTTAAAATATGAAGGCATATTAATTAGAAGAATTAAATCGAAGTGGTCATTGGCTTATATATATAGAATGAAGATTATACTGCACCATTAATTTAGAAGTAAAATTAACTTTAGTCTCTGTCTTTGATACCAAAAAATACAATGATACCCTAAATGAACAGGTTAAGTAGGTGGTGAGATATTGATTGAAACAGATTTAGTAAATAGCAACAGGTAAGAATTGATAATAGGTAATATATAGAATGAAGCCCAAATAGACTTATTCCATGATTAGTTAGAGTCACATGTAGAGAAGATCAAGAATATAGAAAAGAGACATCATGACAAAGATAGTGGTAGGTGTTTACTAAAATAGAAGATCTACTAGTGAAAGATCACACTGAACAAATAAAATGTGTGTGTGTGTTTGTGTGAGAGAGAGAAAGAAAGAAAGAAGCAGAGAAAATTACTTACAATGAATCAATGAAATTTTAGGCACAATCATGTTAATAAGAACAGATACCAAAGACAATTGAATTAAGTTATAAAAGATTGAGGGATAATAAGTAATAGTCAGCCTCAATATTCTGTAACTAAAATTATCACTTATAATTTCAGGTGAATTAATGATATTTTTAAGGATATGATGAATACTTAGAATCTTTTGCTTCTAGAATTAAATGTTATGTTTCAGTCCAAAGAAATTAAACTAATATGAAAAAATAAATGTTAACTGTGACTAAATTTGAAGGCAAGAATTATTTAAAAATGAGAAAAATAAGCTTCCAAAATGTTAGCATGAGAAGCTAGACTGGAGATGCCAGAGTTCTAATATTCCAAGATAAACAGATTGATTGCACTTAGATTTTGTCTTCTCAAGGAAGCATGTGAAATACTTAAGTGGAATTACGAAGCCATGGACAAAGAAAGTTGGTGGTCAAACAAAAAAAATTAAAAAGACACAAGAAAGTTATTTTAAAAACACAGAATAAAAGACCAGGAGTAAATCCAAATATACCAACAAGCATAATAAGCATAGTAAATTACATTATTATTAATATTTTCTTCCTCTTACCACCAATACCATACTTGGATATGGGATTTACTGCATAACACAAAGTTTTGAATTGTTAAATCAAACTCATATGAGTCAGGCATCACAGTCAGTATCAAGCTTTACTAATAATTGAAAGGTTACAGACAATACAGAGGCATTACAGGTAAAGTAGTAGAGTCTGGGACATGCTGAGCAGCTTTCTGGATTGTCCCTTCCCATGCTGGACGTTCTTGGTGAACATTAGACAAAGTCTCTAGTGGGGTACACAGGTTATTATTCCAGACATCAAGGAACATTTTGCTTAGGAACCATCTCCAATTTATCACTACTGGTATAATATTATATTTTCCATGGAGTCATGCCTTGTAAGTCTATAGATTCTGGTTTTACTTAAGGTAAGCCATCCTTAGCCAGGAGAACCCCATTAAGAACTTTACCCAGATTAGGACTTCCTTCTTAGTAGATATCACTCCTTTACTTGTTTACTTATCCAGAGGTCCAGGTATGATATCATCAGGGAGATGTTACTGAGAACATCTCAGTAAACAGCGTGGTTAGATCACAGGCTTAACTTTATAACACCTTCCTCCATACTTACTCTGCTGTTGATGTGAAGATTACTGTAAATTTCCCTGAATAGCATTGCTGAACTAATGAGGTGACTTGCTTTGGCCAATAAAATGGGAATGAAATGGCATTGGAGGAAAGTTTAAGATCCAGGTTGTGTGGTTGGGTGCAGTTGCTCATGCCTGTAACCTTAGCACTCTGGGAAGTTGAGACAGATAAATTGCTTGAGCTCAGAAGTTCAAAACCAGCATGAGCAACAACGAGACCCTGTCTCCACTAAAAATACAAAAATTAGCCTGGTGCTGTGGTAGGCTCCTATAGTTCTAGCTACTCAGGAGGCTGAGGCAAGAGGATCATCCAAGCCCAAGAGATTGAAGTTGCTGTGAGCTATAATAATGCCACAGCACTACCTAGGGCAACAGAGCGAGACACTGTCTCAAAAAGAAGAACCAGCTTGTGGTTTGCCATCTCTTTCACTGTATACTCTACCAGGGGAATAGCAGAGTCCCATGAAAAGGTTACTCTGCAATCGTTGGTCTAAAGTCAAAAATATATATAGACACAGAGAATAAGAATTAAACTCTTTGCTACAAGTCACTGAACAGGCTGTTTAGCATCTGATTAGAAAGAGCAATCCAGAGAAAATTCTTAGTATTCTAGAGTCTCTAAAGATGAAAGGAAGCCCTGGAGGCCAATGGAACTCCAAGAGTATTATTTTAGGTCATGCAATGCTAATATTTTCTGAATCATACTATAATGTATCTGGTTATACCCACAATATTAGTAAATCAGAGTTGTAGTACCATGACAAAATAATAGTATGGCCCGGGAATAATTTATTGGGCAATTAGTGTTGATTGTAAAGCCACTGTTATTTCAACAAAAGGATTAATACTGTATCTGAAGCTACAAAATCTACTCTTACTGTATGTTTAGGAAAAGCCTCACGATGTAAGCCATACATGAAAAGCTAGTAGAAACAACTCAATATATTTTAAAACTAATAAAATTTCTAATGGCATGAAAAGAAGGCTCCTGAATGAATCTATTACTGCTTTGTGGAAATATGGGCAGTAATAGTAAACAACTATTATTTTATACTTTTTTATGGAAAATATTCTGATATATTCAAATTAAAAGACCATTTTTTGTTTGTTTGTTGTTGTGAGATAGGTCTACAGGGTCTCTCTCTGTTGCCCTGGCTAGAATACAGTGGTATCATCATATTTCCCTACAACCTCATACTCCTGGGCTCACACAATCTTATCGAGTTAACCTCCTGAGTGGCTGGGACTAAAGGACAGGCATGTGCCACCACAACTGCCTCATCTATTTTTTGTAGAGACGGGGTCTTATTCTTGTTCAGGCTGACCTCAAATTCCTGGCCTCAAGTGATTCTCTTGCTTAGGCCTCCCCAAAACAAGATCTTTATGATTTTTTAGATGTAATCTTGAGTCTACATGACCAATCACAATACAATTGTAGTTAGGTCAATTTTTTCCTTTAAGGCAGGTTCACATTAACATTCCAAGAATACAATTGTGTGTAGAAAATAAATGCAACATTAAATTGAGTTATTCCTCTTAAATTGAGATTTGACTTAACTCAGTGATGGAAAACACCAAATTAATAGTGTCTAATAATAAATGCTTATTTTTTCCATACATGTGGACAATTGGTGTGTGAACTACACAAATAGCAATCAGGGAGATCTAGATTATTTTTTTATTGGCCTGCTATCCCTAAATCATGGCTTCTACTTCATAATCTAAGATAGCTGCTCTGACTCAAGACATCACATCTGTATTATAGCTGGAAGAATGAAAGAAAAAAAGAAGACAGGGAAGGACATTTCTCCTTTGAAATATATTTCCTGGAAGCTAAACACACTTTTTATTCTATTTTGATACTGCTGATCAGAACAAATAGCAAATATGGCTATAAGGAAGGCCTGGAAATTCAGGTTTTATACTGTATGATCACCTGTAAACTATGCTTAGGGAAATCAAATGCTAAAGAAAGAGAAAAGTATGTAAAGAGGAAAAACTACTAACTGCCTTACGAACTCATTTAATTTTGACAGTTTAGATCATTCCCTTGTCTGAATAAGTTCATCGTAAAAATTTATAAAAAATATTTTGAACATTAAAAGAGACTCATGAAATACTTGATAAAAGTAGTACCAAAATGCCTTACTATTTTCCTAAAGTAGATGGTAGTGATAAATAGGTAAGTATGTTACTTCTTTTTTCTTTATTTTTCTGACATTTTCTAGTAATTTGATGTGTATAGAAAAAAGGTTGGTTAAGATAGCTTATTGAAGCAAAAATTATAAGTTTGTTCAGGAATTATTAATAATTCCAAGCATCCAACACCCATAAATCTGTAACCTTTATATATACCAACAATAACCAAACCAAAAAAACAGTCAAGGACTCTATTCCTTTCACAGTAGTGCCAAAGAAGATGAAATATTTGGGAGTTTACCTAACAAAGGATGTGAAAGATCTCTATAAAGAGAACTATGAAACTTTAAGAAAAGAAATAGCTGA